>JBCJKH010042898.1:2001-21081 GCA_039877255.1 Loriculus beryllinus
GAAACTCAAAAACACAGTGCTTGCACCAGCTACTAAGAAGGAGAAAAATGACTGCTACTGCTGAACCCAGGACAACATAGCTATAATGCATCCAGCTTATACAAACCAGTAAAAACCTGCCTAGGTATTTCCTTTTCCAGTTTTCATTGTGGACTTCACTAGTTGGCTGTTTCTTGTTCTAACTGCAGCAAGTATGAAAGCTGTTGATCAGAAGTGTAAATGATGCTTAGTGTTCAGCATTTGCCAAATATCAGTATATGAATTCATTTGATTCCAGACACCTAACTTTGAATGGAGTGGTAAAAAATGAAGTGATTTAGTGGGCTGAAGGGATTAAAATTGACAATTATTCCAGGGTAAAATGCAAACACTTGCAAAAGCTGTTAAAAGTGAGAGGAAAAGAAGATAACCAGTCACCTTAAAGTGCAGAATATCAGTTTCTTCACATTCTTTGAGATCGAAAATGTCATTCAATGAATCTTTGCTTACTGAAGCAGAAGAGCAGGGTATTGTTTGATCTTTCAAGGGAGACATGTTTGATGCTGTTGTCATCAAACCCCAGTTATAATGATTAAATCTGTGTTCAAGGTCTTTGAAGTTCAATTCAGTTCATTCAAAAGCAATATTAGTTTGTATTAGACAACAAAGTGATCATGCTTTTGTTCCTTGCACACAGATTTTATCTGTAAATATACATCTAGTTATAGGCGTGTGTATGTGTATTATATGTATATGTGTGTGTTTGGGGAAAAAAAAATGCTGTTCCATATATTTAATGTGTAAACTGTTACTCAAAATAGTGAAACATTTCAAAATGTTGCGTGCTCTTCTATGTGTGAGCAGATATTCATGCCCATGATTTTCTGCACAAATATGCAGCCCTGAAATTGGCACACAGGATCTGAAGTGCTGTCTGCCCGATCTTCCTCCCCAGGTCTGCCCAGTGCTTCAGAGATAGACAGATGAATGCTTCAGAGATTCTTCAGAGAGAGGTGGATGAAACGCTATCCACACCATTTTGAAAAAAACACACCCTTAATATTAATCTAAACTCTGAAACATCATCTTATGTCTTATTCAAAACTCTGTTTAAGAATTTATCCTTAGAAGCAGGAATGGTCTTGTTTGCCATGTAAATGTATCATTTCAACAGGATCACAGGCTGTGGGAATTGAGAGGTGCTACCAGTCATCCTTTCCATCCTCCAGTTGGATCAGCTAAATCCTATGCCATTCCTCACAGATGTCTGAAGGTTCCTGGAAACAAGCAAGCAGATGCACACTTCACAGCTGCTAAGGTCATCCACCGTTTTGGAGCTTTATTAGCTCTACAGTCCCTAGTGATGATGATATAATAATAGAATGGGAATATTTGACACTTGAAGACAGCCATGAAATAACCAGCAGGGTTTGTGGCATGGTGTTGCGGGCATGATTATTTATTCACGTATTTTCCAAATGCACACCAAATTACTCCTTGTTTCACCAGCAGCCTTGAGTCTTTCACAAAAGGTCAATGTAGAAGGCAGGGCAGCAGAATTGTTAATGGCTTTCTCCTTAGTAAAAGTGACTGAAGCAATTGAAAATGGTGGCATTGAGGCATTGCCTTCTGCCCTTTGCTTGGTGTTCCTGCCCTAGAACGAAACTGGTGGAAGGGTATGCACCTCAGAGCTGCACCTCTGCGATATCTTGTTGCAGTCTTCAGTGGGTAAGAAAGTACATGTGTTTGGGGTATGATAGTCTCCAAGTTCACCCCTTCTCCAGACCACCGCGTGTAAAGAGTTTGGCGTATTTGCCATAGAGATTCATGAGTTTGAGTGGATTGGCAGAAGCTGGACCTGTTGTCAGCACCATGTGAGGAGACGGATGCTAACAAATGTTTGCAGTGTGAAGGTCTGCAGCCTTCAGGGAGTGAGGAAAAAGTGAGAAGGAAAAAAAAAACCTAGTCCCTGAAGCTCTTCAACAAGCCTTTAGCTGTGTTTTGCTAATAATCTTATCCTTTCTGTTATAATATTCAAAGAACTAACAGGTTCTGCATTGACCTTGATTGCCAAAGTTGTTATTTCAAGTTATCAGGTCCTCCCTGTATTTACATGGAACATTGCAAGAGTATTCGAAGGCATTGTGCAGCTTCCTAGTTTTCTCTGTGGGGACAAGCTTTTGTAAGTTTTTGGTCTGAGAGCTAAAAATTGACTTATTGATTATGTAAACATATATTGATTGGTTTATTGAAACATCTTTGCAGATTTGGATTCTTGCCCCAGCCAAGTAAAGCATATACTTGCCTTCCTTCTTTCCTGCAGAAGCAGCCAGATTTTTTTCTGTGGAGCTTGAGTGAACTTTGGCTTGGGATAAATAAGTAATGCCATCACTGCTGCAGTTCGGAAATCCCCAAACGCATTTCCCTGTTACCATGTGTTTAGCTGCAAAAGTAGTAGGTATTTCCATGTAGTTTTCCTTTTAAAGAAGGCAGAAGAATTAAAAATGATGGGCTTTTGTCTTGTGTGTTTTGTAGCTCTGCCTAAAGCAATATGAAATTCTCTGGCTATTTAGAAGATGATGTGGTTGGTGTAAAACCACAGAATTAAGCTTTAAAAAAACACCAGACAACTACTTCAAAATTGTAAGTCTGTACAAGTGGAGACAGGCAGCTCTGTTTATATGACTTATATGGATAAAGATTAAAATTTCATGCAATTAATTAGGAAATTTAAATAAAATAGATGGTTTTTTAAGGTGCTGAATGTGGAGCCCTATTAGAAATTGAGGAATCTTAAGGTAAAGTTGCTTTAATTCAGACATCTACATTTGGTAGGATTCCTTAAAATGAGGCACTCAGTGCTTTGGAAATGTTGGTGCTTTGAAAGTATTGTTAGCTGTCTTGATAGACTAGTAAGAAGATATTATTTCTATCATGTCCTTGGAGCAAAAGCACCCCACTCTCTCTTGACAACCTAAAGGCAGAAGCACAGGCAGCTCATAAAGATATAACTACTTCTATAATGCTTACCTGGAAAATATAGACTATTCATTTTGGTGTTATTATAGGAAATTAAATTCTTTTCCTCAAGAAAGAAAAGAAAGTGAAATAACCTTGTTCCTATAATAATGGGAAAAAAGATTCAAACCTGCTGACTTTTTGCAGATCTGGGGAAAAAAATTAATCTCAGCAGCCCAATAAATTATGTATTTTATTATTTGTTATTCCTCACATAAAAGGAGCACAAATGGAAAGGTCTGACCTTTTCACAGGCTGCAGCAGGACTCTGACAATAGTCAATACTTACAGCTAATAGTTGTGCAATTTAAGATCTGCTGTATAATGATACATTTGTAAACAATTTTTTTTTCTCTGTTCCTAGAGCAGTTCTACTACTACTGGCAGTATGTATAAAAATAAAGTATTGCTTTCCTGATGGTTGTTAACTTCAGTCCTATAATTAGAGTTGTGTGGAACTATCCAGGGAAGATGCTGATAAGGGAGCCAAGGAAATAGCAGGTAGAAGAGAGGAGCAGGCAATCGTCTTCCTGGTGGCAGTGAGTACTGAGTACTGCACTAAGCAACCCATGTGTAAGCAAAAAAAAAAAAAAAAAAAGGGAACTGAAATGAAACACAATGTGTTAATGTAACTACACATCTAGCATGTCCAGATGGACTGACAAGACTGGAGAAATTCAAAATTTCTATTCAAAATAGAAATCTCTCCCTTCCTCTGGTTAACCCACTTTTCAAAGTTTGTTTTTCTTTCTTTTCTTCTTTTTTATTTTTTTTTTAAATACAAACGATACAAACAAGTATTTATTTTATTTCTTTATTTTATTTTGTGTCTTCCATTTTTCCTACAGGTAGAAGTTGGCAGCAGCTATTTCAGTACCTGCACATCTGGTGCCTCATAAAGGGATGTGCCAGAACCATCAGAAATGTTTAAAACAGTGCTTAGACCAAACATCCACTATCAATTCAGATGTAGGGAGAGAAGGAACCCAATTAAAAATAGCTATGGGACCAAACTCTAGCAGATGCTCAATTACCCTTGCTACCTACCTTGCAACAGACTGAAGGTGCAGTTGGTGTTGTATACATGCATTGTTTCGGGAATGGTTTTGAATTTCCATGTGTAGTGCCATCTGTACTAACACTCAGTGGCCTACCTGTCCCCTACAGCTATCTTGCTTGGAATGCCTCGTTGCATGGTGTATATTTCTTTGCAGTTTACATATGCCTCCAGCAACATGCTTCACAAATAAATTGTGGATTGTGTTGGTAAGGCTGGGGGAAAACTAATGTGTTCCTAACAGTGTTCTTCAAAGGGGCAGAAATCTTTTTTTTTTTTTTTTCCTATCTGCAGGAAGTCTTAAATTTTATCAATTTTCATTATCCTTAATCAACGTGTAATGCAGCTTTGGATGCTGACACCTGAAAAGCACAGGGCTAGGTAGCTCTCTCTTAGGGATACCTGAAGGGTAAACCGTCATTCTACTAAAAATGAGAAAAGCTCCAGCACAAGGAGACTGGACGCTAGGTTATTCCAAGGAATGATTTCAGTACTTGGTCATTAACTTAATCTAGTGGCAAATTAAAATCCATGTCCTATCCTGCCAGGTAAAAAAAAAATAAAAAATGACTTTTTTATCCCTGCACAGCTGCAACTGAGAGAAACAGAAATTAATATTGCTCCTAAATGTGGGTCTAGGCTGGAGAGATGCCAGACTCACAGGTAAAAACTTTCTTGCTTTTGGTAGGAGATAGGCTTTAAATTTACTTCCTAAACTGATGTGTTATGAAATGGAGTTCTGCAAAGCTAGCACACAGGAATTAATTTTTATTACTAAAGTTGTGTGTGTCATGTTGGAGAAACGACCAGTCTACAAAAGAGCTCTCCGTCAATGGTGTGGAACACTTGGCAATGAACTTGTTACAAGTTTTCCTTCTCAAAAGGGTAAAGCGAAGATGCCTCTTTCTTACTGGGGAAAAGCTGCAGATTGACAAATAAGTGAAATAAATCAGAATCTGCACCCTCTCTTTTAGGAGACATAATATTTTTAAGTAATTTTTAAAAAAATGCTTCATTTTGTTATATTTTAATATTCCTGAGCCCAGGGTGATAAGACGTCAATATCAACTCTATCATAGAATCATAGAACAGTTAGGGTTGGAAAGGACCTTAAGATCATCTAGTTCCAACTTCCCTGCCAAAAGCAGGGACACCCCACACTAAACCATGCCACCCAAGGCTTCGTCCAACCTGGCCTTGAACACTGCCAGGGATGGAGCAATCACAACTTCCTTGGGCACCCCATTCCAGTGCCTCACCACCCTAACACTAAAGAATTTCTTCCTCATAGCCAATCTAAACCTTTCCTGTTTAAGTTTCCATTTCCCCTTGTCCTGTCGCTACAGTCCCTAATGAAGAATCCATCCCCAGCATCCCTATATGCCCCCTTCAGATACTGTGAGGCTGCTATGAGGTCTCCACACAGCCTTCTCTTCTCCAGACTGAACAGTCCCAGCTTTCTCAGACTGTCTTCATACGGGAGATGCTCCAGTCCCCTGGTCATCTTAACCTATCATAACCTTGGAAAAGTTTTCTTTCAGTTTAAGAGACCTGAGAAGAAATGTAAAAGCATCTTCAGGGTGTGCAAAAGTGTCTTAAAGGCTGGAAAGGATGGAAGTTTTCTCAGTTTCATGAAGGGGGTAATTTTCACTAATGATGGCTGTTAGTAAGATTTCATCCCAGTGAGCTGCTCTTTTCATTGTCCAGCATTGTCTGAATCCCTAGGAGAAATGGTGTATGAAAAGAAGTGATTCAACTTCACAAAAGGATAAGGAAACTACTTCAGTTTAAATATGAATGGTACCAAATCTTGCCTTGACCTTTGCATTGTCCTAGCCATGTGGTCTGTTGCAAATTCACTTGTATAATTTCTGAATCCGTTTCTCTTCTCTGTATGTTTAGATTCCTCAGAATTCATGTGCAGGTTCGAAGAGGTAACCACCTGTGCACAGCTTCTAAGGTATAGCTGTTATTTGACCTTACATCTCGTTGATTTTCACCTTGTTCAGTTTTGTTCAGAACATGGTGGTGTGTTATGTGCTATCATGTCAGCTTTTACTTTCGTCCCTGCTTTACCATGGCTTTATATGGGCAGCAACTAGAAAAATATATTCATATTAGAGAATAGTACATATGTTTCATTGTTGAAATGTAGTAAAAGTAAGATGGCTGCAAATGCTGCCACATCTGAATGAGATTAAAATGGGAAATCTGTATGTATTCTGTCAGTAATTAATGTGTGTGCAGTTTCAATGCTCTCATCAGTATCTTAGCGTTATGAGAGAGTGTTTATTGGTAACAGTGGTAACAAAATTGAATCTAATGCAGCAGCAGATAAGAAGGAGCAAAGGAAGAAAGAGGAGATTTTGACTGATGGTTCTGCACTGGGACCTGACCAAAAGACACCCCAAACTGCTGAAAAGCAAATGATATGTAATTAATAACAGGGAAGAGCAATCAGTGTACTTTAAAAGACAAAAGAAAAATATTTAGAAAATCCTGTATAGGGAAATGCAATTTTAAAAATGTTATTTTGGAAGGAAAAAAAGAAAGATATGAGGAGTTCTCTAACCTGGATGGGTTTTTTTAGTTAAACTGAAGCGGCATATTTTGTACTTGTCTTTCTGGATGGTGTAATGGGTGAAAAAGGAATTAAATATTTCTGAATTGAGAAAAAACACAGCTTTTCAAAAGGGAAAGTTTCTTCACATGTAGAAACAAACATCATTGAGAAGAGTTGCAAACCTGATATTTCCAGTTTAATCAGTGGCACAGATGCCCTGAGAAGGAAATATTGGGAAAGTAAGGCCTTGCTAGTGTAATTTCTGATACAATTTTGTTACCATTCATCAGTGCTGTCTTTAACTTGATGAGCTTTTCCGAGAAAAAATACCAAAATTTAGCACTCTGCATATGGTGTTTTGCAGATGAACTTGAAATGTGCCAAGTAACCACAGCTGAAGGTGGTGGGAGTTGTGCAAGCTCAGCATCTTTTGATATCTGGCTCTGTGTACACATTCACTGTGCAAACAGCTAATCAAGTTTCAAGACTGATAGAAGTAAAAGTTTATTCTCCTTCCGCCAAAAGCAGTTAATTTCCCAGGATCTATTGAGTCATATGCTGTATTTATGATGTTCAGTTCCTCACTTAATCAAAACTAAACACTTAATTTTACACTTCATACCTCCAAAAAGGAGGGTGAATAATTTATAATGAATAATTTTATGAATTTGGCCTTTTTCTCTTTATGAATTATCCACAAGAGATCATGCCTTCTCAGAAGTACTTCCACTCAGGATGATTCACTGAATAATTCTTGGTCTGCAGCAGTTTGTTGTGTGGTTTGATATTTAACATTCCAGCTGTTCTGATTGGACTCATCGACATATATTACAATTGCCAACTCAACATGTATATGTCCTAAAATGATGCTTCCAGGCTGAGTCATTGGAAACTACTTCAGCAATTTTTATAACTTGTTTTTCTTTTTGTTTGCTCTGTTTTAGAAAACCACTCTCATCAAGCTTATTTTTAGAGTCACTGAATGCAAAAGAACCATAACTTAGATTAAATTATCTGTTAGTGTTCTTGATGGTAGGCATAATAAGGCTGGGAAGCAGCTAATGCTTTAAAAACTTGTGTGTCTCTCAGTAGGACAGTGCGTCGTAACAAAGTCCTTTGGTGATGTCTGAAGTGGAGGCTGAGCAGACATTTCAGCCCCTTTAGTATAGCACTTGTGACCATCTAGATCAATATCTAGAAGGCTGATGAGTGTCCCTCATCAAAGCTGTTCTTTAAATCAGTTTGCAGCATAATGGGTTGTGCTTACCAGAAGACTATAGCTAGTGGGTACTCTTCTTCCTATAGGCTTCTCCATACTTATGACTGCCTGTGTTAACTATGTTAGCTCCTTTATTCCACTAGTTACGACATCCTACTCCAAAAAACAATATATAGTGTTTGGCCATCTCTAAGGGTCTATTAAGATCTTTGCCAGATGTCAAATTTTCAAGATGAATGGGTAGCTACAAATCCACATGTTTTGGCTTTTTATAACAGGAAGAACAAATACCCAGTATGTTCTGGAATATGTCAACATATTTGTATTTCTACTGGCGTTCTTTAAGTCTTATCCTGTAATGAACCATCAATATAAACCAGATTCTTTAGGTATATACATAGATTTATTCTGTTCCTCAATCCCTTTTGTGATATGAGAACATTTCTTAACATACTGACAGAGCAACACATTACATGTGATGGTAAGGTGGAGAGTAGTTAATATAAGAGCCTTAATCTGTTGATAAGCTCCAGGGAAACAAATAATCACCCATGTAGTTGTTGAAGACATAATTACATATATTTTCTATACCTTATGGAAAAGGGAACACAGACAAAGATCATGTCAGACTTTTTTTTTTTTTTGAGGTTCAGCATGTACTTAAGAGATGTGTATGCAACAAAGTAGCATCAAAACTAGAAAACTTTGCAGATACCTCAGTGTCTCATGACTTGAGGCCAAAGATTTTGATAGATGCTGTAGTACTCATTTGGATTTAGATATATTGAAATGTATGTGCCTTCATCTATTGGTCAGTCTGTTGATAGGCTGAATGTTTGAGCACTATACAAAAATTCTGTAATGTACTCCATATTAATCCTAAACTGTATTCCAGAATGTGACCTTGGTGGGGTTTCTGTCATTTCTTTTTATATGTATGTAAAGTACTACCAGGAAAGCCTGGAAATAGATTTATGCAAAGCAGTTGAGTGTGTGTGGACTGCACAAACTCCTACAACCCATTACTTTATGATTCAGTGAAATTAATCCAATCTAAGTAAAAAGTTGAAAACAAGGAATCAGACACTCATTTGACATGAATCAGTATTTTTCGTGGTCCCCAATTCGTCTCCATTATGGAAAAAAAAAAGGGGTGTTTTTGCTTATATGCAAGACAGAATGTCACAGATCCAATAGTTTTTTCATTGCAAAGATCAACTGTTTGACCAAATGCGTCATACTAAACTCTAAATGTACTGTGACTGTTTTAGTGTGATTGTCTATGTTTAAAGCATAGGATTTCCTGGGATGGGAGATATTTGAAAGCACTGAGGTCTGTGCATGTGTGCATGTGACTGCATGCATGTAAATGAGCCGGTCAGAGAAAAAGAATGTTGTCTCCATGAAGCAAGAGACAAAGCTTTGAATTTGAAGACCAAGGAAGTTTTAACCAGTATTGGAGAACAACTGATGTATGACAAGGTTAAGAGACTGTATTTAAGGTGGAAAGATATTTTATGAAAATATTATCTTCAGTAGACAGCTAATAGAAGGTAACATGAACAGACTTTCACTTAACTCCCTGTACTCCCCATATACACGCTCGTATGCATAGATGTGTGCACACACATCAAAGGAATGCCTGAAGACTGAGACTACGACTGTAACTAGTGGGCTTTGTATTGCACACAGGGAAATAATGAAACTTGGTTATTTTATGTCAAAATCAAAGTTTTTCCAAAGCATATGAATGGAATAGACCAGTCTGCCAAAAGATCTGAGAGAAATCTCTCAGCAAAGCTATTATTTCTCCTTTTTATTATCTGCAGGCAATTTCCAGTGCGTGTAAAATAGCCTGACTCAGGAGCATCAGATCAGAGATCACCTTTTTTACACCCAGCTGCCGAAACTGTTGTAGTACTCTGGAGGCATACATTTAACCAAAGTAACAGGGCAGTGATCACTGGGGAGATCTGGGACTTCCTTCTTTCTTCATTCAAAGAACTAAAGTTGCTATTGTTATAGTGTCATTGAACTAATACTTTTTTTACAAAAAGAACACTAAGTGAGATAAAAATGTCATTTCTCCTTGTACAAAAGGATCTGATCCAAAACACTTCAATAAATTTGTTAAGTGCCTATGACTTCAACAAATGTGAAGGGTCTGAGAGTGCCTGAGTCATCTCACAGAAGTGTGTAACAGGGCCTGGCAGCAATAGCTTTTATCGTTTATAATCTCCAACAAAATATGGAAAATAAATGTCAGAAGCGTAAGTAAATCATATGCAAATATACTGTTGATAATATTAGGATTTTAAAAATAGCACTTTATATATTCAAATAGTTAGATGTTAACTAATCCTTATAACACATCTGTGCATTGGGTGGGTAAGCATCACATCTGTTGGGGATGGGGAAACTGAAGCAGAAACCAGAGGTGATACAATCAGAGGGTGGGACATGAGCTTCTTCTGCTGCTAACTCTCCATCTGTTCTGGGTCACACTGCCTAGAGCTGTAGATTGTGTGTTCTGGCATTCAGACTGTATTATAAGAATGTTGGCTTGTGACAGGCAGGTTTTCCAAGCTGCTAAAAAAGCACAGGTTGTGATGCATGAGTTGTATGGTGATCTAAATCAGATTGTTTCTGCTAGTCTCAGAAGTAACCACAAGCTGTTCTAGTGTGGACTTCAGGCTGTCGCTACAGCTATCCTGGTGTGCATGGAAAGGATTACAAAGTAGAACTTACTAAATATTTTATGCAGTTCTTACTTAACACAGTTATTTTGGTTTAAAGTGATTGATCCCATTAAAGTGTAGATTGGGTCTATACTGAATTAGAAATCGAGAAAATTGGTTGAAAAAGCAGAGTAAGGAGGGAGAGCACGCTTAAAAATTCAGCTTGCTGCTGTGGTTACAGTTTGGCCCTCTTCTTCTGCCAAAAGTGACCATATCCTTTGGTTGGGCAGAGTCTGGGTGAACATCTGTGAAAGGTCAGGATGCTTTCAGTCTGTGCTTGAAGTTAAGTAACTCCTTTATAAGACTGAAGAAGAAAGAAACTATTGTTACTTTCCATCCTTAAAGTCTTGCTGCAGAGTTGGAAATTAGATGATGTACTGGGATTGATTCTAAGTTACAAATATTTCAAAGTTCTTTGGAGGAAGATAGGTATTCAGCTGGCAGACTGAAAGGTTCATATGATTTTTCCGTTTGAATGCTTCCTCTTAGCAAGCATGGATCATTCTCATATCATTTTTGAATTTTTGAATTCTCAGTGAAAAACCTGTTATGACTACTTTTGTCACCTTGGAAGAGCAGTGATGCATTTCTAAGCTTTTCAAGCTAAGAAGCCTGTGGTTGAAGCATTGAGTCTCAAGAGCCAGATCTTCTGAAAACCTTTCCCTGGTAGAAATCTTTATATATTAAAAAACTGGGAGAGAAATGGGGGCTTGCTTATGTATTCTTATTGGTTTTGACATGGTTAGATTAAAACAAACTGCTAAAAGCTTACTGGTTTGAGACGTAAAGAACATTTGGTATTTATAATAGATGCATGATGTTCTGTGCTGCAGTCATTTTCAAATACATTTCTGTATATATTATACCGATTTCTGATAAACTTGTCACAGACAGGTTCATTAAGAAAGGATTTAGATGAAAACACTGTGGGTTTTGATTGGCACAGGCGATGATTAGGGAATGGCCTTTACACAAAAACTCCATAAGTATGTGGCAGCAGACTTAAGAAGAAATAAGAGGGTTGCTGAACGAGGAAAAGTGTTGTGTTGTGCCTCCAAAGTTGAGACATAAATTCTTGACTCTGTGTAAAGTGCAATGTAGCCAGTGATTCAAAGAAGTGGTAGCCTTTTCCAGAAGGATTAAAAATGCAGTGAGGCCTGGAAGAAGGAAGCAATCAAGACGAGATGAATTACAAATGAACAAGTATTCTAGTGGAAAAAGCCAGCAGAAATAAATTATCTTCAGGGTTGCAAGGAAGAACAACATCATTTGACTGAACTAACATTTTCAGAACAATGGTGTGCCCCGAGATTGCAGGTTGATTTTGCATGGATTCCATTCTCAGCTGCCTTTGGTATTTACCATAAATTTCAACCACATCAACTCAAATAATTTTCCAAAATGTTGTGGCAAATTTTTAATTTTATTTTTTCCCTGTTTTTCTTATTTTACTTCCCCAATTGTTGTCAAATTTATATTGATAAAAAATGTTTCCCCATCTTTTCAGGTATCTCTTGCTCCTAGTTACTGGGTTTAAAAAATAGATCACAAAATGCTCCTTTGAGTAGCAGGGGTAGACTTTGTAGGGGACTGACCAATATATTTTTTCCTAGTTGAATGATTCTGGAGCCTGCACCTAGGGTACATGCAGAAATAACAGTTTGATGAACTCTACTCATCTTGTTAGCGGACACTGAGGGTTTTTTTCCTTCTTCATCTGTTGTAATGTTTCATCAAAATGGCAATTGGCAAAATCTGCTGCACTATTTGCAAGAAATAAAAAAATATGTCAAAGCTTGTTAAGGTCATTGAGTGAAACTGTGCGGATTTTAGGATTATACAGCCATAAGTATTATGGAATTATTAATTTAAAAATCTATATATGAATAAAGCATCTGCTGAATGAATAGCAGTAATTTCTCTCACATGGATAATTTAAATACCAGCTGTCTCCATCCTAAACCATATTTTCTCATAAAAGCTTTTAGAGGGTCTGTCTTATGGTTGTGAAACCCCAGGATTTATGGACAGTGTAAGGTTTGTCTATATGAGGATCTGAATCTTGGCTCATAATTGAAAGCCACCTCTAATGAATGGTTCAAAACAAGTGCAAAAGACCCCCAGGAGAAAACAAACAATTAAGCTTTACAGACTGACTCCTCTTAAATGTCCTGTCAAAACTATAAAAACTGCATTTTAATGTGGGGAATAAACTTGAAAGGGATAAAAGCAAATGTGAAAATATTCCTTTAATTATCTGCTGGACAGGTAGAAGAATCTGTCAGTCTCTGAGATCATATCCTTAAATAAATCAGTATACTTGATTAATTGCCTTGTTCTTTTATGATGGCTTTGCCTGTACTCTTCATCCTAATGCATTTTCTCTCTGATATTAGTGGCAGTCTAGACAACTGACCACGAGCTACTTTTGGCTAGTACTCCAACCTTCCTTAGCTACTTTCTAACACACTTCAATAGTGCTTTCTTCTTTTTTTTTAACAGACAAATTTTCACTTTCCATATTGTCTGGTTTCCCCAATTTGGATGTTCTCAGCAAATCTAACGAAAAGACAGGGAAAATTTTCAGATAAAACCAGGGCTCTTTGTGGTTGTGGCCTTCCTAAGATCCTTGTCAGCCAATGTAAGTTGGCTGTTTCTGAGAACTTCGTCATTCAGCTCCTGGGGCATAGGTTTCTTGCAGTGCTTTCTGAATGCACGAAAACAAAATTCTCTTTGTCTGGTAAGTCACATCAGCATTTAGAAAATTTGTTTGGAAATGTGATGGATTTGAATCTTATAAAACAGTCCCATCTAGGGAACAGGAGAATATCCTGCAGGAGAATATTCTAATGCAATACAAAAATGAGCCATGTCCTTCACTATTTGCCATAGCAGTAACAGTGACTATGACTAGGATATGACTATGTTGCATCAGTAAAAGCCACTACAACAATTTATATCTATTATCGTCACCAGCTAGGTTTCAGACTTTTCTCCTCATGTTTCCTCAACTACTTGATCTTTTCAGCTGAGAAGTTCTCATAGCTGAGTTCATCATGCTTTGAATAATGTCAAGTTTACTCTTACCATTTGAACAAAGAATTGTTAAGCTCATGCATGCTGTTTATCGAAATTGACACACTGCAAACAGATGTGTTTCCAGTAAATTAATAAATAAAAATCAGATTTTCTGCTGAAATAAAATATTTCAAAATTATTTTTTTCACTTTTTCCTTAATATTTTTGTTCATATTTTAAGGAAATGACTAATACTAAAATGTTCAATTAATTGACTAATTGAGGTATGCTTTTTTCCAGATTTTTTTTTTTTTTTTTTGCAGTACATATAGAATTTCTCTGTTTTCATTCAGAACAAAGCCAAATCTTGCAATCATGAGATTCTGCTTTTAAAATATTAGAAAAACCTGCAGTGTGACTAGAGACACCAGCCATGTGTTTTGGGATTTTCACTCATGAGTTGAAGAAATTAGGCATCAGAGGTAGAGCCACTCACAAAATCTACAGTTTCAGTTCAGCCTGCTTTCAACAACATGAAAATTTATGCTTTATTTCTCTTCTAATTCTGAATGAGAAACTGGAAAAAATAATCTCAGAAATGTCTAAAGAAATATTCTTAAAATTTTCAAATATTCTTAATATTTTTAAAATACTCTTTAGATTCTTAAGATGTAAGTAAAGTCCTGATTGATTCTCTTAACCACATTGAATACAGAACTTCCAACATGCATCTTTTTGTTTGTACATCTTATATGATACAGCACCATTAAGTTTCTGCCCTAAGATACTGACCTGATATTTTAGCAGTGCTTGTTACTCCTAGTGTCAACATTCAATGACAGGAAAGTAGATGAACTAATTTTCTTAAAATGTAGTGTTTTAATTGAATGCACCAAAATATTATGAACCATAATTCCACTGAATTTTTCTAAGTGCTTTCTACAAAATAACTACATTTGCATTTTACAAGGAAAGTGCATTAGCCACTTTTTTATGGGAAGGAGAGGTTAATTCAATTCTGGACTGTAATGGAGGTTAAATGTAAAGCTTTAATGTTCTGGAGTTCATCCCAAAATAATAATTCTGCTAATAACTCACTTGTAATTCAACTAGACAAAATGGAAGCATTTTTGAAGCTGTGTCTACAAAAATTGATTGCTTAACGCTTATAAGCCAGCTTAAACCTCAGCACTCTTTGGACAATGAAGCATGTTTTAGAATTGTGAGGGTCTTTAGATATCCTCCTAAACATCATATGTTAAAAAACATATGCTTAAAATCCTCAAATTACTTTATAGTGCTGAATTATCATTTTTTTGATAGACCACTTACAGATCTAGTATTTTTCTTAAAGTACACGTTATGATGACTAGCTAATGCTGAACAATCTTTCCTGAAGTAATTCTGATTGAGTGGGTTATTGCAAAAAATGTGCATTGCAGATTTAGCTCTTTTTTCTGTTCACAAATCATTTGTGAACAATTTCTGGGCACAGGAGCATATACATTATTCATAAAAAATAAAATTCATTAAAAAATAGTCAGACTATAGATTGTCTGTGATCTACTGAGCTATTCAGTAGCTAGATTATTTTGTGTCATGTGGTTCTTGATTGCATGTCTAAATAGTGGAAAGCAAGTGGTAGGTAACAAATACTGTTCATGCATGGAAGCCTTGGCTTTCATGATGTTCATGAGCATTTGGGTGAAAATCTGTCTTTCATTAAAAATGTTTGTGGAACAAGCATAAACATACCTGAGTTTGACAGTGTTTTGATATAAAAAGGATTGTTCAAGGCACCAAAAAATATTCATTGTCTCTTCCCAAAGCAAAACCCAAACCACTAATTTTGGCATAATAATCTTTTTCTTCCTCCATCTAACCACGTCCACTTGCCAAAAAAATACCCAAACTGAAAACAAACAAACAAACAAACAAACCCAAACCAGATTTTATATCAAAGGTACAGACTGATGTCTCTGGAAAGATAAATTACTTTTGGAAAAATCTCAAGACAGTGATGGTTTCACCAGTGAAAAATGATCAACATCTTAATAACTGTCGAGTGCACTTCAAGGGAACAATTTATTGCGTAAGCAATTCTGGGATTATAATGTACATGTCACCCACACCACAGCAATCCTTCCCACATTGCTGGTGCTGTTACAGGGAAGGAGGAGTGATGCTGGGATTCTGGAGAGGAGCATATGCCCATGTTTTGCCCTTGTGGCTGTATCTTATCCTGGGTGAGTAATTGGGGGTCAGACACTGGTAGTTGGTTTTCCACTTTCTGTTCACTGGGCTGTGAAAGATTAGAGAAATACGTCGATTGAAACCAAATTCCCTGAAAATGTTCAACTGCTCTAAATTTTCTGAAGTCTGGTGGGCTTTTTGTCACCTTCCTGTAGCCTGACAGATATATCTGTGACCAAAGACTGTATTTCTCTGCTTATAAGCACCAGATCTCCCTCTGCTCTTAGTCTTTTCAGTAGCAGTATTAGTGGTGATATACAGCTGTGATACACCACTTGGTCTAGTAAAATACAATATTTCTCCCTGTAAGCCTAACCTCACTTGAATGATATTCAGAGTCTAAGGTTTTAAGGGCAGAATAACTTGGTAGATGATCCAGCCTATAAAGAAGACTTCACATACCTGATCTGGGTCTAAGTTGTGCCTACACAATTCAGACTGCTTAATTAATCACTTTTCTAATGCTCAAGTCTAAGCATTCTGCTTAGCCAATAGAGAGCAATGGAGGCTTCTCTCCAGACATAGGTCCCCTCTGCCTAGCGGTGGGCGTTTGTTAGGTGGACAACCTCTTTCCAAGAGCATTTTGAAGATTATTAGATTTTTTCTTTGATAACAGATGTGTCCACCTTTCCTATATTATATTTCCTATATTAGGAAGGCTGTTTTACCAGGCTTGATTTTACACATAAATTTAGGCATGAATTATAATACTTATGTTAGATGAATCATTTGTACCACAATGAAATGAGCAGCTTTTCATCATTCAGAATTCAATAATTTACAAGAGGTAAAGCAAGGAGGTCTCATCTTAATTGCCACAGGGCTATAGCAGGTTTCAAGCCTCTTCTTCCTCCTGACAGCAGCACAGGATCTCTGCTCTACCCGCTGAGTGGCTGATCAACTGGCACCCTACATGGGCAGTAACAGATGGCAGAAATCTCCCTCCTGCAGAAACAAAGCAGAGCTTGGCATCTGCCACTGAAGCAGGGAGAATAAGAGTGAGGATGGGAAGGCTGCTGCCCAAGCCAGAAAGCCAGCCTGTTTTAAGAAAAGAGCTGGAGGCCAAATACAAATTTCATATGGATCTAATTCCCAGGCTGGCAATTAGCTGAACACATTGATTTAAAAAATAACTTCTCTGTCAGAGCAATGTGCTCCACAAAGGCATCTACTCAGGATCTGAAGACATCAAGAAATGAAGATGGACTTTTCTTTATATTTTTCTCCCAATGTCTAATTGCTCTTGCAATTACAAATTGGTACATGATTTCATATTTGGCTTAGTTTCTAGCTTTGGTTCTTGTTATATTTGTCTTTGTTAAAGAACCCTTTACTGCTTCCTGTTTTCTCCCTTTGTAAGCATTTAGACACAGCAATCAAGCCACTCTCAGTCTACCCTCTCAAAAGCTAAACAGCTTGGGCTGCATAAGTTTTTCACTTTAACACATTTTCTTCATCTCTCAAAGTCAATTTTTTATAATCTTTTTCCTCACCTCTGTTTTCTAATGTCCTCCTCCAAAATTGGCTACTAACCTGCTGGCAGCATACCAATACCAGTCCCACTTCTACTGCCTACATGTCCATAGATAATAATATGTCATTTTCTTACAACATTGGCCAAGGAGCATGTATTGAATTGCTTATTGGCTATCCTTGCAAAAGCCATTTTGGAGCGACATCTTTCCGACTCTGTGGATGACACATGCACTGTTCCTTTTAGGCATATTATTTTGTGCTTGGATGTATTTAAGCACATTCTGTTTAAGTAATCCCAAGTCCTCTTGTGATTGTAATTAATCATTGCACCAACCTTTGTCATAGACAAAGATTTATTTAATTGTCACTGATTTTATATTTATTCCAATTCATTAATAAAACTATGGAATAGGATCAGACCTCTTGCCAGTCTTAGCAAGCCTCCTTTGAAAAAAACTCTCATCAGCAAATATTCACCATCTGACTTCTCCCAACCTAGCTCTTGTCTCATGTAGTGCATGGCACATTTTGCAGTGTCAAATTTAATCAGAATGTTCTATCCAGCAAATGCTACAAAACCCTCAGGAATCTTGGTCTCTGAACCTACCTTTAGTGAGCAAACAAAATCCCTTCAAAGGAGGAAATCAGGTTTCCTTGGTGTGATTTTCTATAAAGCAATTTTTATTGACATTAATTTTCTATTTATCAATCCTAATCCTTTACCAGTTGAATCCTATTTCATTTTTCATGTAATTTTGCTTGGGGTTGATGTCTGGCTAGCCAATCTACCCAATTCATCACTGCTGAATAATTTTCTTTCTGAACACTGACGAACAATATTCATTCAACTTTGTGATGTTAGAAGCATTTAGAAATTATATTGTTTTAGCAAAACCCCAAAAGCACTACAACCCCCTCTACAAACAAACAAACAGAAAGCCTCCAAATACAGGGAATAGAAGGCTCTTTTGATGAGTCTGGAAGTATTTCATCAAGCTGAAAACAATAAAGAGAAAATATAGATATTATTTTCTTTTTGATTATTTTTTGAGTATTTGCTGTTTAACACTCCCTTTTGTGACCAGTATCTTGCAGACTACTGTTTCACTCCCCCTCTTCCCAAAGAGAGAACAAGAATATTTTGAACACTTGAGATTCCTAATGGCCAATGCTACTATTTTCACCTAAGAAATATTATAAACTATTTGTTTTGCTTCTCTTTGTTTTCAACAAGCACAGACTGCAAGGAGCTGTTGAATCCATTTGCTTGACAGAGGTGATGCTGCTGCCTTCCCAGATCTCCAGGCCTAGCTGGGGTGATGTTGAACACATGTTCCTAACTAGCATGCACATACTTTCTCTTCCCATCTGGCTGGTTGGGACGAAAGCCCCTGCTGAAAAAAACCCTACAAGGTATGTAAACAAGAGTATAAGGTGGATCCCTTCAGCAGCTACAATCAGAATCTTAGTCTGTTCAGTCACTGTTTGCACCATTCCCTGACACCCCCTTGCCACATGTGTACAGTGGGGTCTCTTTAGTAGCTGCCTTGGATGTCCTGGTTTCTCCAGTGTCCAATATGCAGACGCAGTGATCTGTCTCACGACTAGCCAGGTTCGTAGGCACACCTCCCATCCCGCTGACTGGCTGGCCTGGTTTGAGGTTGGCAGTAATGGTGCCCTGACACGCGTACAGTGCATATACACTTCAGTCTCTCCACCTGCTGGCCCTCAGCACATGGGTGCCTCTGCTGCACTCAAA
>JBCJKH010042904.1:4110-15045 GCA_039877255.1 Loriculus beryllinus
AGCAAACTATTGAATTAATACAGCTAGCTATTGTATATGTATCCATTTATAATACAGCAGGCTATTGTAAGCAGGTGTAGACAACAGTATAAAAAGGGTAAATGCTTTATAATAAATGGCATGCGCTTGATCACATTGATCGTCTCAGCGTTGTCCGAGGAAATTCAGCTCCTGCAACATACTCCATCCTTTGATTAGCAGGAACATAGGAATTATTTTTTTCCTGATGCTGCTCAAAAATCGTCTGTTTCAATGATAACTCTGATACAGGTGATTTCATTCCACCAACAGAAAATATGTGAGATTCCTACAATTAGAGTTTTTTCTCTCGTTTACCTCAAGACAAAGATGCCTTAATTTTAGTTTGACTTCTGGTAGAACTGTGTCCATGTCTTGCGAAGGGCTTGTGGATTCAGAGACTGCTTAACTATTTAATCATGTGATTATCAAAGCAGGATTGAATTTGGAAATGATCTTTGAAGATCAGCTGGTAACAGCATTCTGTCTTCTGCCCACCCCTCCCAACAAAAGGCCAACACCATTGCACTGAGATAGTTCACCAAGGGCCATGTTACCCACTTCATAAAGATAGTCTGCTTCTTAGACAACTGTGTATTTATTTGACTTCTCAACTGGAAAGATATGAAATCACATCTTCCACTACCCCAAAGATATCAGATCTTAAGAAAATTGTAATATCTTTCATATCTGAAGTTTTCTGAAGCTGAGTAACAATATATCCAAAGTTTGCAAGAAAAAACAAGAAGCCGTGTGATCAAATCCAGTGGAGGAAGATCTTGTGTTTCAGGTACACTGCTCAAAGGTCTTTATTCTAGTGGAATAAAACAGTGAGAAATAAAGTTAAGAACCTAGATGAAAGACAAAATTGCACCTTTTCAGGTAAAAGCCATATCAACTTACTTTTTTTGAGTTCTTTCATATACTGAATAAATATCTTCAGTGAAATGAATACGGTTTGAAATTTCATCTCATTAAATTTCGTTGTATTTCTTTATTTTAAAAATCCAACATGATGATTAACTATGATGAAACATTCTGCTTTCTAAAGTGACTAGATACAAAATCTAGAGATAGGAAAATAAAAAGGAAAACCAGTGCTGGCTTCTTTGAAATGTTCCATGGTGGACCTTATTTAGAGAAAGCTGTGTGTGACTCTCATGCCTCCAATAATATCAACACAAGTCCCTTTCTGACGTAACTGGTAAGCAACAAGCTATGTGACTACTTCAGAAAGTCATCATGACATTGCTATTCAGTATGCCCAAATGCTGTCAAGCACACCAAATAAAATAAATTATTCTACAGCATAATCCCTAAGTGATAAAGATTTATGCATGTTTTACATTCAGTGATACGTAATTAAAACTATGCGTGTGTTAAAGATGCATAGTAAAGTAAACAGAAGGCTTAAACCTCTACAATAATTATGCATTTCTCAAGCATCTAAATAATAAAAAACACCAAACCACCCAAAAATCCAAGCACCAAACCGACGAACAGAATAAAAGTATCTCAAACCCCTAAAATTTATATAGCAACATGAGAAGCACTTTAATATTCCACAGTCAGATTAGGGCAAATAGGCATAATTTGTTAGTGTGTAGAACATGAAATTATTTGACTTGAGTCATGCTTCCTAGTTGCATTCATCGAGGAGAGCCCTGTCCTGTAGAAGCCCACAGGAGACTGGAAATACTTTGAGGGAAAAAGAAAAGAAAAAATAACAGGGGGGGAGTAGACCTCAGGTACCTCAACTGAATCCTAAATCAAATTTCACAGATGTGCTTGTACATAATTTTCCTGTCCATTGGCATTGTTTGGTGGGGTGTTGTTCTTTTCCTCTATGGCAATTCTTACATCCTCATGTGTAGCGCTGAAAGCAATTTTATAAGAGTGACACCTAATGCAAGAAACTGAATTATACTCCATCCTTGCATTACAGTGTCATATGCTGATAATGTGAATTGCTACACAATGTTATTTACTTCAGTACTGCTGCTTCCTAAAAAATTTTGCACATGGTACAAGTTTTACAGCAAATTTGGTTTTTGTCAGGGCAGGTTGTGAATAGCAAATTATATTGCAGACATCTATGTGTTTTCTTGCCACTGTTGATTCAGGTGAATCCTGCACACTTCTGCATTTCAGGCCTGATTCTATTCAGTTTGATTTCATAACATTGAAAGTCTTTGAACTTTAATGAAATTCCAGCTCAGCTGTCACTTTCTCACAGAGAAAATAATTAAGACCCTCTAACAATTTTCTGGATACTATTTTGATAAGATGCATGGCCCACTGATAAATGTTCTAAGTGACTGAGGAGCTGTCAGGACTCTCAGGTCTTGAATACAGACTTTCTGAATGGGAGTGAATTGTGTAGTATTTCTATTGCTTAATCAGAGGATGGATATTTTTAAGTTGCTGGAATGGTTTTTATGTAGTTTGTTTTTCTAGCAGCAAATGAAAGTATGGTTATAATTGTAACTAGTGAAATCAAGTATCGTAATTATCATTTATATACATGGTATGGACCACAAAAAAAAAAAAACCAAACCAAAAAAACATAAAAAACAACAACAAAACAAACCCAAACAACAACAGAACATCTGAAAACCTTATTCTGGTGTATTTCTCACTGACATGACTCACTGTGTTTTTTTTTTTTTTTTTTTTTTTTGTGTGTGTTAGAGGCAGAGTGAAGATTCAGCCTCCAGATTGTATTTCTTACCTGTGACAGGCATAAAATTATCAACTGAGTATTTCATGTTGTGTGTTACTACCAAAGCAAACAGTTAGTGTTGGGAATTTGCTGAACTTTGTATAGCTGATCTAACACAGATATCCTGGTCTTGATTTCAAAACAGCCATGCGTCTTCCAGTTCTTTCACTGATCAGACAAGTTGCTCTACTGTTTGAATCTGTTGTTGATGACACCAGCTTTGGGGCCTTCTTCATTTTTCTCTCACTACCATATCTATGGTTCTTCCAGGTCTTTCCAAAATCTGAGTTATATGGATGTCTTCATGTGTTTCAGATCACTGTAGAACAATCACACCTGCCATGCAGTCTGTTGGAAGAGTGTTGCCTACACTGCTACGTTAACAATAAGTAGACTGGTGAACCAGAGTGCATCTAGATGCTGTGATTATTTTCCCTTTTAAAGCAGGATCCTTTTCTATTCCTTACATCGTCTCTATCCTTCGTTGCCCAGCTTATAAACTATTTTGCAACTTTTTTGAAACAAGGTCTTGTCTTTATGTACTTATAGATTTGATAAATTACTGATTAACTATTTCTCAGTGAAAATAATTTCTGCTAAACTGAAATCCAAGAGGATTGTAATTCCTGTTTAAGAAATTTTAGTAGTGTTAAAGAGCAGCTTATGCAAAAACCAATATCCACAGAAAATACATTCCTAGATGTTTAGAATAACCAGTGTCAAGTGCAAATTCTTCTTTTTGGATGTTTCAAAGGCTCAATAAAGATGGAAATACACATGGATTAAACTGAGACCAATGAAATGATGTAGACACTGCTCCCCATCTATTTTAGTTAAAGACTAGCTGTTGAGTGGTTGGGTTGCATTTTTCAGCATGATTTTTTTTTTTTGTTTTAATTTGTAAAATCTTTTATTAGACTTTAAAATGCATATGGAGGAGAAGAACTCAGCTTGATTTAATTTGCAGAGCCTAGATGGAATGTGAAGCACTGTAGTTAATAAATAAATCAATATGCTATTCATAAACTAAGCTAACCTAAGCAAATTTGTTCTGGGATCAGTGAGACATAATAAACACAAAATCCCACAGAACCATGTTGTAGTCACTTCACTGTAAAACTACATTGTAATTTCTTGCTCAATCTGTTATTGCACCCCCATAAAGTGCTCTGAGATGGAGTCTGGATGAACAGTAGAACACAGAAAATTAAGGTCTACTGTATTACAGCTGTAGGAGCTGCAGATGTATATGTAGAAAAGAATGGAAGCCTTTTGGAAGTAGTTTTCTAATGGATCTCACACAACAGTGATGATCTCACAATATTTAGTTATAGAAACATTTGGTATGTTATTTAAAATTCTTCCAGGTTGTTAGACCTCTCCAGTTTCTTTGATTTATTATCAGTCCTTATCTAGCATTGGATGTATGTTTGAATATTTGATACTCAGGTATCCTATAGTTCTTTAAAAAGTGGTGAAAGCCAAATCAGGCAAATCAAAGTAGTGAATTATTACTGTAGCTGTATATCTATATGTGAAATGGTGGCTACAGTTTACATATGTGTGTGTACAAACAGATTTTAATTAGTCATTTTAATTGTAAAAGAAAATGACTTCTGCTGCTGCTCAGAGAATACACTGATCAGGCTTCGAAACTGAGTGCTATTTTGAATTAAATAATAAAATTATTATTATTCCGAATTTTAGAAAGATATCTATGGAGTCTATTGTAAATTCTCCTTTTATAGAAAAGGTTACAGAGGTCGCAGACCCTGTCTAGATGAGAAAATAAGTTGTTTATTACCAGATAGCCCACTGTGAAGATGCTATAACCTGTGAACTTCCATTTTTGGATATGTTCTCTAGTGAATCTCTTAGCTTGAGATATTTCAGTGGGTTACACATGGCTTCAGAAGGAGGACCGAGACAGAATCTGTTATGTAGATATCAAGGATCTATGTGGAACTTAGCCTGCTGTTCACAGAGCTATTTAGTGGAAAGTGATGAGTGCTGAATGCTGGAAGCAAAGGTGACTGATTCATCACCTCTCTTAGGTAGTCAAATATGTGTGTGTGTGTATATATATATATATATATGAAATTAAGGTGCATGAATTTGTGCAATGTTTTCATCCGTTTACTAAATGAGTTGGTAAAACAGAACTATTTACCTGCAGTTGTGTAAAGGATGCTTTGTTGAGGATTTCTTGTCCCTGAGGAATGTAAAACCTGAGCACAGAGAATAGCACTGCTAACAGGGACTTCACTGCACTCTTGACCTCAGAAAGACATTATTGTGACTATAGTGAAATACCCTAACAAAAATGTGGAGGAAATTGGGTAGAGTAAGTGTGTACAAGACTTCCGCCATTTGTAGAAAGGGAGTGGTATCATTGCAGTAAACTTCTTCCTATCTTATCTTCTGCAGCCATGTATCAATTTTGTTTATTACAGGCCTTAAGTTTTATTAACTGTCTGCAGCATCCAAGTGAGGACTTTACATTCTTTGTGAACACTTCAGTTGAGCTTGAGTCTAAATATAAAATCAGCATGCTATTTGCAACACATGCAAAACCACAGTGTTAAAGAAGATTGATGTTTAATATTTAAACAGCACCTGAGAAATATCAAGGTTTAATTAACAAGTCATGCAATGGTGTATAGAGTCTTTGAATATTTATGATGACATTATAATTTTTGGAAGAGACCAAGACAAGCATGACACAAAACTGGGATGTTTCAAAATGTTTTCAACAGAAGCAATTACCAGTGAATGTGAAAAAACAAAATGAGGCATTGATTTTAAAATTTTAGACAAAAAGAATGACCAATGAACACTTTAATTGAAATTTCTTTCTGTAGTGAATCTGGGGAGGGTGAATTCCTCTGGTTTTATGTTATTAGATATATAGTGCATGCGAAAAGTTATTCCTGAGTTTTAATTTGTGCAATTAAGTATGCAGAATGAAGGAACATACTCAGTAAGACTGTAAATGTATCCTTAACTCCGCATCCAAGTATATATTATTACAGGGTGGTTAGTCCCGGTAGCTTATGGCAAACTTTGTGTACCTACTAGAAAAACAAATCAAAACTCTGATTTTCAAGCCTTTTCCTCCATAATAAAAATTCAGCCCTATCCAAACATAGCACATATTTCTTTATATGAGTTGCTGCTTGTCTGCTGGTTTAAAAATTGTTCTTTGCCCTGTATGAAGTAGATGGAGATTATTGTCTGCCATACCTTGTTTCCTTTGATTTCAGAATTGTAATACTTTTTAACATGAGAAAAAAGAAGATGCATCTGTTGGCACTGCAGTAATAAAAAATTAATTAGAAAGCAAAAAAAAAATTATTTTGAGGCTCACTTAATTTGTCAGCCAAATCTTAATCTTTTTTGGCTTCTCTCTTCTCCCTAAAATACTAATTTTAGGGCTCAACCTACTAAATGATTGAATTGGATTTTATCTTCAGATCTTTTTGTGTCAGAGTATATGTAGAATTATCTTTTGAAAACCAGAAGTATAGTTTTTTCAGATAGTCTATTTATTTTGAATAGTTTACTCAACCTAAAGTAGTGTTTAAGGATTTCGAAACTGATCCTTGCATTCATAACATGAAGAACTCTTGTGCTAGTCTGCACCAGTGGTCCAGACAATTTATTTTGCTTCTCAACACACATCATTCAGAGATGGTGCTATGAAAGAAATATTCTACTTGAAATTACCTGAGAGAAGATTTTGTTCAGAAAGGAAGTTAGCAATTGGTTAAAAAAAGAAGGAAGTGGGGGTAATAAAAACAACCCAACAAACAAAATCCAACAAAGAATCCCCAAACAACCTTCCACTCTCCACAAAAAAAAACAAACAAAACCAACCAAGAAAAGAAAAATCCCCATTTATACTAATAACAATATTTTTTATTTTTGCTTTTCGAATCAAGCTATCCCTCTATTCCCTTCTTTGTATTGAACATCACTACAAACAAAAAGATTTTTAGCCATTGTGAAGACAGAATTCAGACTGAAAACCTAGTTAAAGTACTGAAAAATTAATTAGGGGTTTCATGTGAGCAGTTCCTGCTTTCTCTTTCACTTTAGATGGCATTAACTATCCTTCGGGGAAAAAGAAAAAATCTGGGGAAAAAGGAATATATTCTGAAGCCTGATGCTACTTTCTCCAACAGAATACATTGCTAAATCCACATGAAGTAAAAAGGGATTAGAAAAGATAGAGCAGACAATTTTAATCTTGAATCTTACTCTCCCATGCATACTTGCTGATGAAAAAAGATGGTATATCACATGGTCTTATCTGTCACTCAAAGAATTAAATCCTCTGGCTTGGAATTTTTGAAACTATTGATTTTATATTGACTTCCTAGCTGTAGGTTAGCAATACTGTTACAGAAGATGAACCCTTTTGCTTTGGCTAGGTCAGATGTTTTATAGAGAGAAGGTAAAAAACAAAAGATAAACAGGATTAATAGGATAATAAATAGGATAAATAGGATTAATAAAAAGATATGGTGAGGAAAGAAAATTT
Source organism: Loriculus beryllinus (assembly GCA_039877255.1). NCBI lineage: Eukaryota > Metazoa > Chordata > Aves > Psittaciformes > Psittacidae > Loriculus > Loriculus beryllinus. Next base: position 11,394 of record JBCJKH010042904.1, read on the forward strand.
TTTAAGACTGATATCAAGAACTTTATGTGTACAGCCTAAGTATTGTTACTCAGTGCTCAAGTAACTGAACTGAACACAGTGATGTAATCTTGTCTCTTGTCAGTTTGCTACTGTTTGGGATTTTTTATTTTTTTTTAACAAACAATTCTGTACAGCAAGGTTAATTGCTGTTTTTCTTTTCTCATTCACTTTGGACAACTCAGGATCCAGAACAACCTTGATAACATTCCACAATTCCCACATTAATCATGGTAACTGACAGTACTGTGCAATGTTCAAGGTTGATCAAATCCCTCAAAGGATTGAAACCATAATTTCCAATATAAATTAAAAAATATCTTAAACTTTTGGGAGGTGTTAAGTGCCTTGAAAAATGGTCTATGAGTGGATATTAGTAATGACTGTTTATGTGTTCTGATATACAAGCATATAATATTATTTGCATAATATACATCTTGAAGTTATAGATATTTTTTCTTTATATTCAGAATTGTAAGGAATATAAATATATTGCAGCACTGCTATTCAGTAAGTCAAAAAGAGACTGTACCAGAGGCTTCAGATACAGAGTTAAGTACTTTCAGTTATTTGGTCTAGAAAAGGAACAGTTTCATTAAATCAGGAAGAAACCTCTAGTAATGATTGCTTACATTCCAAACTTTATCATGATCTCACGGAACCTCACTCTCCACAGAACTTCCATATTTTCTTGGTGCTGCTCTGTTTTTTTCAGTGCCGTAGTTCAAATGAGATGTGATTGTCTTGTAACAAGATAGGGTATCTCTGGAGATGGAAACATCCCTGTGGAGGGTTGCAGCAGGTTACTGAAAATGCTGAAGGATGTTATAGGTGGCAGACAACCTTTTACAGGATTTTTAGGTGGCATGAAATAGTGAATTTTTATTATCAGACTTGATACATACTTAACCAGTCTGCCTGAATGGTATAGGCCATAACTGTCTGTAATTCAGATTTTGTAAAAACACATATATGCAAAGAATGATAGATTCATATTTATTTTTTTGTGCTCAGTACGATAGTGTTAATTTTCCTTAATTAAATGCAAGTTTCTTTTTGAATTTAAAATAAATAGCGAGTTAGTGATTCATTGCTATTGTTTCCATACAGAAATTTTCAGGGTTTCTTTTTGCCTGTGTGTTGTTGCTTCCAAAATTTGGTATGATTTGGTAGGATATTTGGCTATCTTAGAGAGGTGGAACACATTTACTGTGGTACCAGCAGTACAACTAACAGACAGTAATATTGTTTCACTTTATTTCATCTTATTCTTGATTTTGATATCATTAATATGAAGGAAATAAACCAATATTCAACATTACATGCTATTAGGGAAAATCCATTTACTTGTGTTGATGTCTTCAGCTGTAATTCATGTACTCTAGGAACTGAACACTCAATAAAATATTTACCAAATGTCTTACAAGGTATTATAATGTAGCAAGTATTTACTAAACAAAATCTCCATCAATAAAGCAGTTAGCTTTTTCCAATAGTGTCTGAAATCATTATTCTGGTTCCAGAGTTTAGTCATGTTTTACAGAATCATTTTTAACAACTATTTGCTCCTTGCACTTAAAACACAGAGTAGGCTCATAAAAGGCAGTTCTCCCAACTGTGGAGGTGTCTAATTTAGTAAGAAATTTGTCAGCTGAAGTGTTTCAAGCAGCAGTATCAAGTGACCTCCCTCAGGAATGGAATTCTGACTTTCGTTTAGCATATCAAGTTTAAGCTACAGACTATTTGCGGCACAAGAACCTGTTTACATTTTAAAACAGAAACCTCGCTTATTCACAAATAGTTCTGAAATGGAAGAGAAGACAACTCTGAATGTAGAGAAATTAGAAAACTAGGAATGTGAGACAAAATCAGCAGAGACAGATTATGCCATTGGGGATGAAGACATCAGCTTGTTGAATAACAAATTATTAGATCATATTCTTACATAAAAGTGATTTTGGTAATTCAATGATAAAAAAAAGGCTGGTACCTCTGTTTTTTTGGTTCCCCTTTCTTTTGATCATTCTTTGTGTTGTGCATGCAAGGTAACAATGTGCTGCACCTGGACTGGGCTTAAGAGCTTTTCTGTCCAAATAATGCTGTAACTGAGCAATTAGGAAGGAATGTCTGATGCCTGCTAATTAGTAGGTATGGGGTGGCAGAAGTGGTGAAGAAAAGAGGTGAGGCATTCCTTCAGTTCAACTCTACTACCTAGAATGAAATTATTTCCATTCTTGCCTTCTTTATTTAGCTATCAGATCTCTGGTGGTGTGTAGGTGTGTCTGAACTTGGGTTTTGGAGCACAAAACACTAAAACTTACAGTTTATGTTGTTTATTGTGCTTGGTAAAATTTGTTATGGCCTTTAAACTTCAAACATAGTGGCTACATGTCATTGCATCTTCACATACAAACATCCACATAATTACATAAACTAAAGATCCTGGTCACCTTAGTATCTTTAGGAGGAATAAATTACGAGAAAACAGGCTGATTAAAACTCCCATAAGTTAAACAAATTAAACGAATAATATCCATGAACTAGTGACCACTTTCTACTGGTTGAAACAAGTGACAGAATAGACTTGGCACTAGAAAGTCTGCCTTTTGAATTAATTTCTTTTCTTGAACTGAAGAACAAATATCTAAGAATCCAATGCCCATAATATATTCTTTTATGTTTATTTACATGTCTGTGTTTTCAACCACCTATTACTTCATACAGTTGGATAATTCAGTTGACATCAGACTGGTTGGTTGAATCTCTTCATATTTAGGGTGCTCACATGCTTAAATTTGCACAACATAGATCTCTAACTGTGCTGACACTACGTTGTAAGAGCCAAGGATTCAGAACAGTTGAAAATGAAGTTTGATTGGTCTTTTTCCACCTGTTCTGGTTTTAGATTTTATAACAGTCAAGAGGATTTTTTTCAGTAGATTGCAAATTTTGCCATGTCTTTCATTATAGCTAGAATGCATCTAACTGAATTACGCAATGAGATGCCTAACACATAATAATTTGTGGGCGCTTGCATGTAAACATACTATCATAAATTATACACTAATAACTTCTTGTTGATGGAAACATTTTGCCTAGAAAATTTCAAGCGCCATCTTCTTACAATATGAATTTTGCAATAATTCACAGTAGGAAGGTATAAACCCCAATGTATTATACTGAGATATACCCTATTCAAAGATTTTCATTGTGCTTTGTAAATTATTGTTCAATGAATGTGAATTTATTCTTTATCAAGTATTCAACAGATGGTTCTAATACCCATCAAATTCACTGTGTTCAGACTCATATTATTTTAATGTAAAAACATATAAAATATTTATAAGGAGATGGTGCAACAGTACTTTTAATTAAGTTTATGTCTTTCTCCTCCATTTAAAATATTTATTGTACCATGAGGTGATATGTAAATTTGGAGAGACTGGAGAAGAAATAAAAGAACTTCATACAGCTTATATAGATTATGCCAACATCATCTTACAAAATTTTATCTAATTAAGGCATATTGTCAAGAGTTAATTGGAAAAATTGCGACAAGAGCGACAAGAGCCACCGAGGAGGGAGCCTCAAGTCCTCGACAGGACTTGCCCAGGAGCCGCCAGCTCAGCTCAGG
>JBCJKH010042906.1:0-14042 GCA_039877255.1 Loriculus beryllinus
GCTATGAGGTCTCCACGCAGCCTTCTCTTCTCCAGGCTGAACAGCTCCAACTTTCTCAGCCTGTCTTTGTATGGGAGGTGCTTCAGCCCCTGATCGTCCTTGTGGTCTCTGGACTTACTCCAGCAGCTCCATGTCCTTTTTAGGGTGAGGACAGCAGAACTGCACAAAGTTCTCCAAGTGGGGTCTCACAAGAGTGGAGTGGAGGGGCAGGATCACCTCCTTCAAGCTGCTGGTCGGTCCTTTTGATGCAGTGCAGTTATTAATCGTGCAGTAAGCTAGAAATTATTTGAATGTATCTGTCCCTTTTAGGAGCTTCCAGTTTTCTCTCATTGTGTTTCACTACTGCTTTGGCCTGGATGTCTTCTTCACTTTCACAGCTGTTCCACTTAAGTGCTAACAATAAAGGGGTTCTTGGGGACTTACTTAGCTACTGCTTTCCTGCTGTTTTTTGTCAGAAGTTGTGAATTCTGGCACCAATATATGCTTCTGTTCTGTGTGTTGACTTATTGCGAGCTAAAGACTTAACTGCACATCTAAAAGCTCCACTTTGAGAATTGCTTCTGTTGTCAGAGAAGAAAGAGCTAAACAGAGGGAAAATACGAGCTGATTACCTTTATGCACTGTTCACATCTGCATTCTGATACTGAAATATAGATGTGTTCTCTTCCTCCTGGTCTGAGGGAAGGTGTGTTCTCTGGTGATGTTTTAGTAGTTAGGTCCAAATCATATTTCCAGATGAAAGCTTTTGGTCAAATACGGAAAGAAGGAAACAAATGCAATGGCAAATACTTAACCTTTGTTGTAGATTGGTTCTGTCTTTTTGCACATAATGCTGTACATGGAAAACACTGTTTTATGTCTATGACAGTCTGAAACTACAGGTCAGTTGAGCTATTTCCTCCTTGACAGAAAGGTAGAAATACACTTGTTCCTGGAAGAACTGCGACTGAATTTCTGACAGTTTGCTCCGCATATAATTTCAAAACCTCTCTCAGTCCTAAGTGAAATAAAAATAGTGTTACTATGTAAAAGTCCTGCCTTATGTAGGTTTTTAACCTCTTAAAATCAAATACTATCAATTATTTATTCAGTTTGTCTGGTTATGATTAGTGGTATGTGAAGTCATCTCTGGGTTTGTTTTTTGTTAATTTTTTTAAATTATATCTTTATTATTTTTATGGTGGCCATTTTGACTTAGAAGGAGAAGGCTGTCATTTTTTTTTTATTTTACTATTTTTTATTTAATTGCAATGTGCCTGATCTGAGAGATCTGAATAAAAGCCAAATATTTTGCTTTACAAATGTAAATGCTGCCAAAATAGTGCTGTTCATTCATCTGTCCTTCGTTTGACCTCCTGAGAAATGTAGGCTAAGGTATTTCAGTATGTCAGGATCCAGCTTCCACCTTTGTAAACATTTATTGCACATTTGTCAAATACTATGTAAGGATATTGTGTGTATTTTTTTAAAGATTATGTGAAAAACATAACTTCTTCTGTTCATTGAAAAAGGTTAATAGAGAACAAACCCTTAAATTAAAGATGTTAGCTCCTTTTCTCTAATTCCTCATTAAAAATAATTATGCCTTGAATTTGAAGAAACATCTGCTGTGCTTTGTAGAGACACAGAAATCCAGTGTCTGTCTGTTCCTTGTATGGATTGAGCTCTGTGTATCTCTTTGTCTGCATGTTTGTGCAAACAAACAACTCCTCTGTTTAATCCTAGTATTATGAGAAATGTCTTGTGTGTGGTATCAGAATGGAGAATTTGAATGACATGGTTTAGCATTTTCTTCCAGGGCAGGGGGTTGTGCTGTAATCCAGTGTCAATTTCTAGACTGTAGTTGCCTTGTTCTGAAATGCAGTTTTGGTTGTTTGAATTAGGAAACTCTCTTTAAAGCTTTGCAGCCCTGTTAATTCCTGTTGCATCCGATTGGATATATTCTGCTGAACTGAGAGTTTACTTAATTTCTCTTGAATCTATTGCTTCAGGTGCCAGTGGATGCATTACCTGTTGCTTCAGGCATCAGGTGCCACTAGATGCCTTACCTGTAGCTAAGAGTCAAAAAAGCTGGGGAGGGAAAGTTTATGCACATTTGCAAATACATCTGATTCCAGATTTAGCTTTTATTCTAGTCCGAGGCATGTTTAGTTGAAATTGAGAAGCATAAATTGTGCTACAGCATATATTTGTTTTTTGTAATTGGGTTTTTAAGTCCAGAGAATTATAATTAATATGCTGAGCAAGCTATTGCAAATAAGTCTGTGCAACTTTTGATTTAAGTTTGTTGTATTTGATGGAAAGGAACTTTGCCTACCTGGGGATTTGAGGTAACTTCTATTACGTTAATTCGTGGCCTTCTGTAAGTAATAGATGTTCCACAGGAAACTTGGGAGAGTGAAACATGCAGGCTTAATTTAAAAACCAACCCCCCAAAACTTCTCAACAGTCAAAAAGTAGATTTTATTAAGTGATGGAAATGTGATACTGTGGATATTTGCTGGTCAGGATGAAACATTTTGTCTTGCAATAGGAGTCTTTTATTATTCTTCTCACTAACCAAGAATTTATACACTGCTGCAACAAGTTAACATCCTGGTGATGCTTTCCAAGAGAACTGTCTGGCATACATAAAGCAAGAATAAATTTATGTTTTGGCAGTCACTTTCACCTTGAATGTAGAGCGTGCTTTGTGAAGAAGCTCAGATTGGTCATGTGGTTTGTTTTGCTCACTTAAAGCTAAGTCAGCCAACTGGATTGTCAATTGGACAGCCTCTCCCCCCATCCTGAACATGATGGAGAGGGAGTTGACTCTTCTAATTGTGCATCAGCTTTTGCTCTGCCAACACAAAGCTTGCAGTGCTGTGGAAAGCAAAAGCATGGCTATGGTTACATTCCACTGCATGTAGAGCTTGACCTAAACCAATCTTCAGTCAAAGGTTATTATTTGCAGAATTAAAAACTTCAGAAAATGCTCTGTAAGTAAAAAAAAAAAAAAAAAAAAATAATAGATACGTACTGCATGTTTGCTGAGTGAGCATGTGCATGAATGTTGACAGATGTAAGGAATATAAAAGAGCAGAATACACCAAACCCCTGATGGTAAAGTTAATTCACGGTTGTTAGGTGTGTGGCCTACAGGCAAGTACAGAGTGCTTCTGAACAACTCATCCAGCCCTATGGCCTGCATGCAGCTAGCAGCTCTCCTTACCTATGAAACAGGTACCTTGAACCTTACCTGTGAACAGTGTACCTTGCCCAACAAGGGAAATGAGCAAACCTCAGTCTAAGCGGGGAGGATAACACACCTCTGCTGTAAATTTCATCATCTTGGCATGTGAGAAGGAAACAGTAACGTCCAGCATCAAAGCTCATGTCTGTGGCAAGCAATCTACTGCATGTGTTTTCAGAACTTTGTTCCTGATTTAATTGTAGTCAGGAAGTGCTTGCTTGTAAATTTTCCGCAATGTGAATGGAAGTGTTGCAGCAACAGTCACGTTGCATATTCATGTTGCTGCATGAACAGATGGGGTTCCTACATAATATCCGTATTTGACAGTCTGATGGGATTTGCCAAGCCTAAGCTTTCATTTATATTTTAACCTCTTGAAGAGATAGGTTTGTGATTTAATCGGTCAAGAAAGGCCTTGAAGTTAGTTGTACTGTGTAGCAGATTTTGACCAGTGCTTAGGTATGATTTTGGTTTGGGAGACTTCTTGTAAAAATTTTTTTAATAGGCTATTGCTCATTAGAATAAATGGTCACCTCATTCAAAGATTGCCCTTGAAACCTTCCTCATTTGGCTGATTTTCTTCATATCCTTCAGTAAATGAAGATGCGTTGTGTATTCATTTGAAACATCATGTAATGTGTACAGAGTTCTGCTGCTGTTGTACTGCCTTGGAGGGAGGATTTTGTACTGTAGAGCAGATGACCTTTGGTTTCCCTTAGGGCAGCTCCAGGTGCTGCTGAACTTTGGTTACTAAAACTCCCTTAAGGACATGTTTTCCACCATTTTTGTGGAAAGGTATCACAAATATTAAGTATCTGTAATACGCAGTTCCATTTCAATATAGAATGCAACCTTCAAACCCTAATTTTTTCTTACTTACAAAACACTAGAGCTACGAAAATCTAAAGCTCACCTTGATGCTTTTTATACTGTGTATACTGCTTTTAAAGTTACAAAAAGTGAAGCTCAGGTATAAGGTAAGTTGCTTAGTCTTACCTTTCTTTATATAACATAGACAGCTATGAAACTGTGGTTAGGGTTGCACTGGTATATGCTCATGGGACTAAATACCCTACTGATCATGGCATAAAAGCCCTCTTTTTGCAGAGCTTTTTAGTATCATCACCCCAAAAGAGGGGGGGTGGGGGATGGAGGGGAGGGAAAGTAAGGGAAAGTAATCTGTCAGATTTCTTCATCTTTCCGTGGTGCTTTTGCTGGTATTCATAATTTATGCTCACTAAGTTTAGCATATTAAAACCAGTTCTGGTTGCTCAGTCTTTCAGTTAAATCCTCTCAGTAGTCTTTTAATAGTGGAGAAGTCTAAGATTTATAAGATGGTGTACTGGTGCTGGATGGAAGAGCTTCCAAAACACAGTGACATAGCTTTGTACCTATGACACCTTGTGGTATTTTGTAGCTGTTGCATTTGAGTTTTGGGGGGAAAGGAAGGAAGGAAGGAAAAAAAGGTCACTGGTATAGCACTCTGTGCATGTGTGTGTGTTACATGCATCAGAGCTTGGCAAAGCTTGTGTGTACCCAGCGTGCTTGTTTGCTGTAGGAAAATGTTTCACGCTAAAAGACTTATTAACTAAAGTAATTTTACTTGTAATGAGGGCATGAATTAGTGTTTTTAAATTTTTGTTTATTTGCGGTTAACGTGATTTATCTGTCTAAATTAAGTAATAAATTGCTTTCAATGACGTGTTAATCAAAACGTGCAATGAGATTAGTTTTCCCAGAGTAGAAGGTGCTAATGCGTGGTCCATTCACCCTCCTAGGGGATGTGTGTCAATATTACACATGTTGTGAGGACCAGATCAATGGTACAGCTCACTCTGCATACTTAATGATGGTAAGTTTAGTGTATCTCAGAGATGGTTTTAGGAATCCTGAAGTAAGGGGACTCATGAGTTAGGTGTATTTCAAGTCTGTAATAGATGGTGGGGATTTTTAACTCTCAAAAGGGTGAGGTTTAATGTATTAAGTTTTTTACATTATTTTGGTCACAGGGCATTCTTTAGCAATGTAAATTTCACAGGGGTATCACATGTCAACAAAGCTTGTACTCATTACAGCACAAAATGGTTGAAAATACACTGTATTGTCCTTTAAGTAGGATCAATTTACCTCCATCCCCTTTAAATAGGATTGATGCCTTTTTTCTCCCCAGTTCTGAATGGTAGCAATTGGTCATATACCAATACTTGAAAGTCAAATTTAGTTGGCTTTTTCTGTTGTTGTTTAGTGGTCTGTTCTTCATTTTCCTTTTTCACGTGACAGATTAAATCTAGCTAAAACTGATACCTTCTGCTTCCAAATCACAGTTATCCACTCTCAGACTTGTACAGAATAAGAACCTTTGAGCATCTTACCGTCTGGGGTTGGCCTTCAGTGGAAAATGGGAGATAAAATGTATCCAAGGTGAAATTGGTTCCTTCAACAAAGGCAACAATTTTACTTGGTAATCAAGCTCTATTTTAAAATTAACTAGGGAAGTGAGGCTCTTGCTTTCCTGGAGAGAGAATTTGGTACTACACTCTTTGACTATTTTTCTAATCTACATCCTGGATTTATTCATGGACAGTATTTGCAGTCTGTTCTTCAGACAGAAATTCCTTCAGAGGATTCTTCATCTTTCATCATTGTGTTTATCAAGGACAGTCTTGTCTCCATTATTAATTTTTTTTTTAACCTCCCTTTAGCCTCCCTCTGTATGATGCTTGCCATTATTACAGCCATTCTTCCTTATGTATGCCCTAAGCTATTTATGCATTATATACGGGTGTCTGAAATGGAGGATTGGAATTCACCAGGAAAAACAAAATAAGGTGAGACCTCATGGGACCTCATGAGACCTGTATCTGCATGAGAGGATCTTGTCTGGTAAATTCCAGTGTTTTACTTACAGATTGATTCCCCTGATTCTGAGACAGATACTGAAGGAATGTCTTTAGTAATTTCACTTCATCTTTCCGTTCATCACTGTGTTTCCTGTCACCTCTTTTACCAGTTTCCTGCTAATGTCAAAGCTAGTTTGGTAGTCTCCATTTTTACTAATCCTCAGATGTCTCATTTTCTTTGCTTCTGCACTTTGAACATGGATCCTTGCAGAAGGCATTGATTCCTGCCTAGAAAAATCTGACAGAGTGGTGTTTTAGAAGACTTACTGTACCCAACCTGATATGTATAGATGTAGATAGGTGGGGTTTTTGTTTTCTGTTTGTTTTTTCTTTTCTTTTTGGCACAGTTTCCCAATATCACACGTATTTGAGACCAAAGACAAAACCACAGTTCTTTCCATCACAGAGGTGTTGTTCAGTTCATGATATAGTAGCTTTCTACAGCCTGCCATTACTCTCACCTCTGTGCAAGGTCAAGTAGAAACTGCTATGAAAATAGCTCTATGAAATGAAGCTAAATTAGGAATAGTGTTTGTCGAGTGTTGACTTCTGTTTCTGCAACCACAGATGCTCATCTATTCAACAAAATGCCAAAAAAAGCCCAACCCAACTGTGTAAATGTACTTACAGCAGCTTAGTTCTTGTTCGTTTAAAGAAAAGTCTCATTGATTCACACACTAGAAAAACTGAAACACTTGAAAAATGTTGCTAATTGTTGACTGGTTCAGTCAATAAAATGTGTGAAATGGCCTAACTGGCTCAATATGGATTTTGAGTTTTCCTCTGAATGCATTGCCTGGCATTTTAAGTTTATTCCCCCAGCAGAGGCCACTTCCCATCATGTTTCTCAAACCCTGGTTTATAGGAAACTGGTGTTTCATAAAGCTGTGAGGGTGGACAGTAGAAGCTTCCTGAGCAGGGAGAATGTATGAGCTTCTGGTTACGTGAATTGTGCTGCATGCAGTTCTCTTGACTAGTCTGTAGTTTTAGCATTTTGTGAGGAAATTCTGGCGGTTACAAGTGATTATGTGAGTCTGAGGGGTTGTGCAAGAGGTCTCAGATGCTGCTGTGCTCAGGTATGCATGATGGGGCTCCGTAGAGTAGATCATTAGAGCTTTCCCTGTGAGAGGGCTTAGCAACCCTGGTGACTGAGTCGCCTCACTGCCCTCACCCTTCTGTGGGAGCTGGGCACTTGATGTCAGTTCCAGCTCCATGGTAAAGTGCATCCAGAGCTTCTGGAAATAAGGGATAAGTAGGTGAGTTTAAGATCTTGAGCTCGGTGAATGTGTTTTGGAACAGAAAAGTTAATTATATCAAGTCTCCACAAGCTAATCTTGGAAAGGTGGCGATTTTACATCTATCGACAGTGGCTTTGTATTTAGCAATAGAAGTAAGTGTGACAACTAAATTTTGCTAATGGGTGTAAGCATTCATGAGGTCAGTACCTGGGTTTGCATCTGTCTTGTTTACTGTCCTACACAGAATATAGTCATTTTTATTAAAAACTGTATGATACAGGTTTTTAAGCAAGATTATTTATTAGTAGTGAACCAGACAGCTTTACGTAAAGCCACATGCTGTTTGGCATAACCTTGTTTTCTTAAAACATTTGAGTAGTATTTCTTAAAAATGGGAGGTATGATTTCAAATGAAAGAAGTATTAAGCTTCCTCAGCCTTGTAAATATTCAGGTTGCTTCACTGATTTAACTTTCTAAAATAGATGCGTGTACCTTGATGTTGGGTTTGTTGCTTAATGAATTTTAATGATCAATCAAAAACTGATGCTAGAAAGATTAAAAGTCAAAACAACAAACAAAACTCCTATTATTTTTAGTACAGTGGTTTGATAATTTGTTGACATTCTTCCTGCCCCCTCCCTTTCCTGTGTCACTTAGAAGGAGGAGGGAAAAGAGGTCCCTACAAAGAGAGTAATGCTCCCCTGGAGGGTGATTGGGGGAGCTGCAAGATGTAGTTCTACAGAAATGGAAAAAAGGAAAGAAGACAATAGCTTGTTTCCAGTACTGAAATGTGAGCTACGAGTACTGAATGCATGAGGTGTGAAACAAGCTTGTGGTAATTCAGAATTAACAGTGGCTTCTTCAGTAAATAATAGGATTCTGTAATCATACCGAGTTAATACTAATATTATCAGACTTCTACGGCAAAAGTCAGTTGAATCAGGTACATATTCTTTACATCTCTTAAATATTCAGCAGACCATGAAAATTCTATACAGAAAATAGGATTATGGGACTGCAAACTATATCCCAAATGTAGTGATCTGTGTACCTAATGCTACAGTCACATTCCTTGCAAAAACCTTAGCAACACATCAAAGCTCAGGTATCTGAAGTTGACCCACCTGAATCTGTAATTCGTAGCACAGTTACTGAACAATCTCAGCTGTGATTAGAAAAAAAAATAAAAATCTCTTTCATTATATAATATGAATGCATTTTCAGTGTGAGAATGACATATGCAACAGCTATCTGAATTACTCCAAGTGGCTTCAAAATAAGAGGTAAAAGCCCCAACAGTTGTCTTACTGAGCAGAGATTGTCAACTCTGGGAGTTTTACTAGTCCCAAGATACCCAGGTTTTTATGACATCACAAGATGTAGCTGTATAAAATTATCCATGTGAATTTGGGGTATTCGCAGACTAAATCTGCTTCTGCGCTTGCATGCTGGGATGAACAGAATGCAAGCATATGCATTTTGATGTTTTGTGTCTTCAAAGGATTCCCCCGCCCCTCCATGTTCTTAACATACTGTTTATTTCTTTGCCAAGAGAAGAGTGTATGAAGGAACCATTGAAGAAACTGCTCATATAGACTTTGAGAACCTCAGTAGATGATGTTTAAGCTCATGTACTTTATTTTACAACTGTAGCAGATTTAATTGCATGCAGTCAGGAAATTGCACTGGTGGGCAATAATTTTCTTCAGCTGCTGTAACCTGATCATGTTTAGTCTAGTACCTGTATCCTTTGTAACTTCTGGTGAGATAATAGAAGGATATGGATAGTTTCAGACTCTGTGCTGTTCATACATCCTTCTCATGCACACTTAACTCCACCAGGTTTGTTAGGTATTAAACAGCTCCTGCTTTGAGGACCATTGTTTTCAAGTCGGATCCTTGAGGCAGTTTATAAAATGGGCCTCTGAGTTTGGCATGTGTAGGTTTGGTATGCTTTTTGTTTGTTGGCTTTGGTGGGGTTTGTGGTGTTTTTTGGATTGAAATTGTTACGTTGTGTCTGTGAGATGGGGCCCTTTTAACCTCATTACAAGGTAATTAGATTATTTTAAACAGTCTCTCATACTGTTCCATTTGCTTGAAATGTGCTTGTTTTCCTTTCCTGTATCGTGTTAGCAGTCAGTGGCATGAAAGTTCTTGTTGTTAAGATGTTAGAAAAATCCTTTTTTGAAATTCACACCTATTTGAATTGAATGTGCTTTGGACGTATCTCAATTCTGGCATATGTTTTGACCAAAATAATTTCATGTACAGTATTTAAGCACCTTAAATGGGCAGTTAGTACCACTGCAAACTGTACTCTTAACCAGAACTCTCTGTGAAACTACACATGTTTGAGCTTAGATTTGCTATGGTTTTATATTACATGCTTAATCTTTGAACTCAAGTCAGCTCCGATACCACAAACATATCCTTCGTGTGTGGAAGGAAGCTTTCTGAAGGCTGCTCTTCTCTCACAGTAACATTTACCCATTCCTACCAGAAAACTGTGCTGCTTTAACTTCACTTCAGCTTTCTGAATTTCAGTTTGAACCTATCTATAAAAATATGAAAACAATGCATGGAGTGCCAGCTGGGATCTGTTGGTGTACCAGGGTTTCTTCCATTTTGTGAGTGTGCACTGTCTGTGAAGGAAGAGAAGAGGTTGTAGAGGAAAGGAAGCAATGGCATGGATAATAGTCACCAAGAGAGAAAACCTCATGGTTATTTTTAAAGGATTAAGAGTTTGGAGGGAGGAGATCTGGTTATCTGGAAGGTGTGATGTTCATTTAACCTGTTTATTGCTAGTTTTGCCTTTTCAAGAAATGAAAATACTATGCTGGCATCCCATTATGCTGTCATTCATGTCTGCAGCTAATGAACTATTTTGTAGTCAACTGTTAAAGGTTTGTATTGAATGATTTTATATCCAAATATAAAGCAGAGTAAGACTTTGCAATACAGTTAACATTGTGTGCTTGCAGTGATACCTTTACCTCATTAGTGTGGGAAGGTTCTTCATATTTTCATGAGACTTTCTGTGAAACAAGTGAATAAAACGGCCCACCACTACTTCAGCCTGATTCTCATTAAATAAATGGGTGCTCTGTGGTGGATTGTTGAGTGACAAGCACTGCAAATGCACTTGAAGTTTTCCTTAATGACTAAGCTTTCTTGCCTAATATAAAAATGAAGGGCTGCGCAGGAGGGAGCAATGTTGTCAAACCTGTCATCAAGTTCTCAGAGTTGGTTTGAGTACTTGTAATGTGCTTCCTTTTATTGACTTGGAAATTTGCAAAGGTTGATTATAGAAGGGGAAAATAAATCTTTAAAAATGGTGGAAAAAAAACTAGCTTTAGAGCTATCTGTGCAAAGGCCTAAATAGATACGTTTTTATTGCCTGCATTTGACTGAAACAGACTTTTGTCAGCTTGGACTTTTATCTTTTTTGGGGTTGGGATAAATAAATTATTGAAGATTCTGCAGTCCTTTGACTGTTTGGATGGTGAACTGAAAAAGTAATGCAGAAAATCTTGTATTTGTTTTTTTGATGTGAGGCTGTCATCATTATCTGAATGTCACTGGTTTTTGTTACTGTAAAGAAAAAGAAAAAATGCTACCACACTAATAAAGGAGTCTAAAATACGAGCTTTTAGTGTTTTAACAAATGACAGACAGCAATCGTTGTAGCTTTTTGGTAACAACAGTTTGAAAAATAAAAACAAAAGAAAAAAAAAAGGCAAAACCAAACCAACCAACCAGAAAAAAACCCCAAAACTCTAGAAAGCACAATTTTCTTGAGGTTTTGTGTCTTCAGCTGCTGCATAGATGGTAGTTAGAAAGTTAAGTGTGCAACAGCTTAGCAAGATCTTCTTTTAATATCCTAGTAATCATCCATGGAAAACCCTGGAAAGCTTTGGGTATACAGCAAGATCTGGGAAAAATCTGTGATGGATTCCCCTTTGTCTGATCTTTGTGTTACAAGCTTTGGTGTAATCCCCCACGTCTGTCAGAGCCGAAGGGTAGGGCAGCATTTTTGGACAGCTGTTTGCTGCATTCATCACCAGCATAGCTACCAACACTTGGAATGGCACTTCTGTTGTAATCTTGTGGTGGGCTGTGTTTGATGGGATCATAATGATACATAATTCCTCTTCTGAACTCTGTTTTTATCATTTGTTGTCTCAGCAGGATTAACTTTAACTTGTGGAACTGTTGTATTTTTATACAGTTGTACAGTGTTATGGACAAATGGGGAGGCAATGCTGCTAAAATGGCAGATGGCTCTCTTGTGCCCTCTGCCAAAGAAATTAGAATAAACAACCAAGTATTTCCTTTAACTTTTGATTTCTGATGTTTCTTTTAGGAAATAGCATGTTGTATTTTCACTCCTGTGTACTTCTCCAGTGATTTCCCTTGAACATCAAGAGCTAAATCAGGAACCAGTGAGTTGCCCTGGGAAGACTATAAAAAAATCCCAGTACAGAGGGCTGATTTCAGAATTGTCTTTTGTCTTTTAAAAATTAGCACATGATTGAAATGATGTCAGTAATTCTGTTTGTAACACTGCATCCAGTGTGAAACCAAGCATAGGATTCTGAGGGTGATCCCTTTGCCAGCCTTGGCTCAGTCCAAGGAGAGTTGAAACTGGTCAGAGCACTGAGCAATTTCACCAAATGGGTGAAAGCTGTGCTGTAATATTGACAGGTGCCAGTCAGTAAAATTGCAGTTTCCATTCCTTTCTATAAACATGCAGGTAACTTTAACATTTACTTGTACATTTTTAGGATGGAATGGCATTACACAGCAAGTGACCACTAGAAGTAGTCCGTCAGTGCTTTATCCCCATTGAGCTGATAGGAAAATTGCAGAATATGTCACAAACATTTCATGTATGTATGATATTACTGCCACTCATCCAGACAATGTCAAGCCAAATAAAGATCACTTGAACTTGTCCTATTAGTGGAGCATATTTGCTGATTGTAGTAAATAGGCTGTGGAAAGAGTTTTCAGACAGTCTGTTCAAAACTTTCCATTCTCTTTCTTTTCATTCTCCTTTACACCCAGTGCTAAGTAATGTTTGCCTTGCTGCTCCTCCAGTAAGTACAGGGGTTTTGTGTATGACTTCTTCATGTAAAATTCTCAGTCTCTTTCTTGCCTCTCTTTTTTGGGGAAATGCTTTGTAGGTATCACCAGAAACAGGCTGAGAAATGT
Organism: Loriculus beryllinus; assembly: GCA_039877255.1. NCBI lineage: Eukaryota > Metazoa > Chordata > Aves > Psittaciformes > Psittacidae > Loriculus > Loriculus beryllinus. The sequence continues at coordinate 12,586 of JBCJKH010042906.1, forward strand.
ATGAGGCTGAGAATGATGCTTGTGTGGGGTGTTACAGAATAACAAGCAAGATAAGCATGTTTGGCACCTTGCTTGTAGTCTGCCAGACTGCTGCAGCTTCTGCAGCTTCAGGTGTAATTGTGTTAAGGGGCTTCTTCAGTGATATTTTTCTCTTGCTGCTGATATGGCACAAACATAGGCTTCACTTAGAAACACGGTTACAATATAATGCATCTGAGATGTGAAAGGGCTGAGATGTAGTACAGAACATTTTGAATTGGCATATCTGAGTTTTAACAACATGCAGAAGGGGAATGTAGGCTTCTGTTTTAAGATGTTTCAAACCAATGTGATTGAAATGTCTTAACCATAGAAATGAGCTACTGGTGTTGATGGAGTACGGTGTTAACCTGCGTTACTTCTTGGTCTTCATTTTCATATGCCATAGTAAAACATTCTTTAACTGGAATAATTTTATGCCATTAGTTGACTAAAAATAGCCTAAAGCAATATTCAACATCTTAAGACTCAAAGGATTAAATGATTTGATTAGTATTGAAAACTCAGTCGAAAAAAATAGGAGTAACTGACACTGAAAACACTAACGGTTTGGGGTTTTTTTTACTGGGAGGAAAGGAACATGATGATAAAAGGTGAAAGGCTGGTTTGCCTTTAGTCCTAATTTTGTTCATATTTGGCACACTATTTAAAATTACTGATTGATCATGTGACCATAAAATATCTACAACATTCTTGAAATGATATTATTTCTGGCAGAAATTGTTGCGAGTCAGGGAATAAAATGCAGCTTAAGTGCTGCAAAATACTGTTAGAGAAATGAGCTGTGCTTGCCTGGGATGATGTATTCCTGTTTGCAGTGAGATTTGTAAGCGATGCAATTACTGTTAGTGAAGAAGGTGTCGTGCAGAGAAGATTGCCAAATCAAGCTCCTCTTAATGAAAGTCTGACACAGAATGCTTGCCATGGTTCCTAGTTTTCAAATCTACTGCTACAGAGGTGCTGCATGTTCTCCATGAAATACAGATCTCATAATGCTTGTTCACCTTTCTTAATGTCTTTGCATGTTCCTGGAAGGGATTATCTCTGTCTGCTAAGCTCCTTAGTTGCTCTGCACAGCCCTTTCCTTCCCAACTGTTCCCTCAAGACATTTATAGGTACAGCATTAACAACATATGCCTTCTTAGAGGGCTAAGATGGGTATTTATATAGGCTTTTACAGGCTCATTTGGCTGCTAAGGAAATTCACATATAGGGTGAAGATGCTCGTAGAGAGTTCCATTCATATGGAATATTTGTCTCTTGTAAGCAATGGCCCTGCTAGGTTTTTTCACCCCTCTTCCTACATTCCTGTGTTCTACAGGAGACAGTGGTGGCTTGTGAACATGAAGAAAATGCAGTAGGAGAGAAGAGCAGATAAGAGAGGGCGAGGATGGAACCAAGAGCATTTTTGGGGTTTT
>JBCJKH010042910.1:0-20985 GCA_039877255.1 Loriculus beryllinus
ACAAGGGGTAATGGGTTAAAACTTAAACAGGGGAGGTTTAGACTGGATATAAGGAAGAAATTCTTTACTGTGAGGGTCGTGAGGCACTGGGATGGGTTGTCCAGAAAAGTTGTAAATGCTCATTTCCTGGCGGTGTTCAAGGCCAGGTTGAACAGGGTCTTGGGTGGCATGGTTTAGTGTGAGGTGTCCCTGCCCATGGCAGGTGGGTTGGAGCTGGGTGATCTTAAAGTCATTTCCAACCCTAACTATTCTATGTTTCTATTGTGTTGATTTTTGGTGGGTTTTTTTGTCATGACTACCATGGTTGATAAACTGAACGTGTGATGATATGATTGTTCCTTCTGTACCCACAAAATCTACTGGCACTTTAAAACATTCCTTCACCTTCTGAAGCTTGCTTAGAAAAAGTTTAACTTGCATTAGGGGATGGGATATAAAAGCAAATTGAAGCATTGATTTCCTCATTTTGTCACCTCTGGACAACAATTCATAAAGCACGGAAGTTCTAACTAGTCAATCAATAGTTGCTACTTAAATCAGAGAGACTGCAGATAGTCTGTTGTTATTAAAAGTGTTCTTTAGAAGATGACAATAAATGAAAGAGAGGAGCTAATTCAGCCTCTGAGTGGAGTTCAAGATTGACCTATGGAGGGAAGGAAAGATGTACACACAATTCAAACTTTTTCCCACAGGCCAATGGGAAATATATATTTCCCTAATGACTTCCCAACTCTTAAGAGCAAGGGTGACGTAATGTTTTGTGAAAACGTTCTGACTACAAAATTACATGGAGGTCACTGTCAGGTCCCAATTCCAATCCAGAGGTCTGGGTCCTGCCTTGCAGCCTGTTCCTGAGTCAGACACCCTGATGTTCTATGATTCTATTTTCCTGCAGCAGAGGAGAGGCCTGGAAGTCTCAAGATGTAACAAACCAGTCTGAACAGACAGTCTGAGCTGGGAGTCTGTGAGAAACCTCAGGGCCAAACAGTTTTGAGTGTTTGATGCTCCTGTGTGATTTACTGAATAGGCTGAGGAGACATGGGACTCAGCAGCAGCCGTTTCATGAAAGTAAGACAAGGTTTTCATTTCTCTGTAAAACTATAAAGATCGTTGTTTCATTCTGGATGACATGCAGGGTTTGGGGCTTTAGTGAGAAGAAAAAATCGCATGAAATGGAACTTTTAAGTTTCGAACATTTTAGCTATAAAAGGTTTCACCATACTCATGCAAATGACGCAACTGACAAACGTGTTCCTCCATGTGAAAGCAATGAAGGAAACTAAAATTACAATGCAAGATGCAGTTCTGCGTGATCTCTTTCTGAAACTGAACTGTAGAGTTGTTGTGAATAATATACGCTTAAAATTCAGTCAATTAGACTGCTTATCAGCTATTCGAAATCTTGTTTTTTCACATCCATTGTAAGGGTGTACTTCTTTATATTAGTTGAGGACTTTGCACAACTCTGCTGTTATTTGGGTAGGGTGTGATCTTGCTGCCTTTTGGCTGGCTGGCAACATTGAAATTGCTTGAGTGCACAAGCTAGGGCAGAAGCAGCAGGGGTGACAGGAAGGATTAGCATGGGACAGTCATCCCTGAGGCAGAGGGATATAGTGGAGGATCTCCACTTTGCAGCAAAATTTAAACATTGTGTGCATAAATCAACCATTTAACATCAAAGAAATAAATAGTGAACATGTTCAAAGGTACGTAATAAAAAACCTAGCAGCTACTGTTAGGTGGAGGAATCCTGTTGGTGACAGACACTCAACACTAATGGGTTTAACAACAGTCAAACAGGTACAGTTTTCTTTGCAGTTGTGTCTTAACCACTAGGGTGAACTTTTCTCATATTGTTCCATCAGGAAGAGCTGAGAAGTGAGGGGCCTCTGTGTGAGAAGACTGTCATTTAAATTCACCATCCAGTAATATTTGAACAAATAAAGCTGGGCTTGCTGCCTCTTTGTTCTTTAATAAAGAGGAAAAAACCTCTGTTAACCTGTGAACAGTGAACTGCAAAATGAGATTTAGTGTTTAAAGATATTTCTACAGTTATTAGATTTAGAGACTTCCAGCTGTATCAGTACCCAAACATCAGTGGTAGGGTCAGTGCTGTGCTGCTTATCCTTCTTAAGAAAACATTATTTTTAGTTAATAAAGAGTCTGTGATTTTTCCTCTGTTGTTCAACTTGGTGCACTTCTGTTACATTTAAACCATATTAGATTTACAATAAGATGCCACTGAGATGACATCCACTGACCTATTTGCATTGGCTATCTCTCACATGCTGATGTAATGGTGCATGACCTATCAGCAAGACACTCAAAAATGCAAGATTGATTTAACGAAGTGTTAACTGTTCTATTAAAGAGGAAAAGAGATGCTGCACACCCTCCTTCTCTTAACCTCAAGTCTGACCCTGATACTTTCTGTCACAACTCAACATATCCTTCCTACTTCCACACCTGTACAATTAACCCTAAATAATTACAGTCTCTAATGGACGCAACATGTCAGGTTAAAATCAGATTGTCCAAAGATATTTGATAAAGTGGGTTGAGGTAATTCTGTTTCAATGTGGCAAATGAAACATACATTACTATTAGAAAATATGAGATGATGCTGAACGTTTATAAGACCGCTGTGTCTGAGAGAAGTGGAGATAATATGTCACCAGGAATAAGAGCAGTGTGGTAATGCTTCTGATGTGAAAAACATATTTTAGAGTATGAGTGTGAGACGGAGTAATTGCCTACCTTACAAACCTAATGTATTGGCAATGGACTGAGTCCTTTGAGAAGGTTTGCCCTGAAAGTGTGTTATTCTTACAATATGACTAGATTTCTCCTCCAGTGGGTAGATAAATACCAAGTGTGTGATTCTGCTCAGTCGAATACTGAAACCAATGTCAGAAACAGGAGTAATTTCATGAGGCACAATGAGCAAAAGCCAGGCAACTTACAGAGTGCGAAGTGACAACCTGAGATTTTTAATTTGTTATTTACTTTCCCTTGGGAGTTGGTAGTTGGCAAGCTAAGCCTTGCAAGACATGTCTCAGGATAATAAACAACTGTATTGTTTAAATACAGCAGTAGTACTAGAAATAGCATGGGAGATCCTAAGCTGGTAGCTATCTAAACCTAAGATGTTTTCCAAAGTAAGCCAGAGATTTCAAGCAAATTGATCATAGTCAGTATGTGTCTAGTATTATGTCAAAAAGGAGATTTGTTTTATTGAAAGATTCAACTGTTTGCATGGCACCCTTCTCTGGATGAGCTTGGTGGCTTTGCTGACTGACAGTGCTCTATTCACACGCACTAAATCCAGTGGAACTACATTATCTGAAAGTAGTGCTAGGCTCCATGGAGGAACAGAAGACGTCAGAAGTGAGTGAAAGCAAATCAGTATGTGATTGTTGGGAGTGCTGGCATCAAAAATGAACGTATATCTAGAGTTCACGTTGTATAAATTTCATCTTCTCTGTGGCAATTCCCTCTTTCCTGAATGTGAGTAATTTAAGGCTTTCTCAGAATGTGTCCCAGAACTACTGGTAAAGGGCAGATGTAGGCAATTGTCAGGCACTCTTAACAGGAAAGAATAACTGGAGGATTCATTCAGCTCCTAAATTACCCACTTGAATCTAATGCTTTTTAATAGATGTCAAAAATTCTCACAGATTGAGCAGTGTTGTTGACCACATAAAACATGCCTGGCATTAATAGTTATATGTGTGCATCAGCTTCCTTTGAAATAGCTTCAACATAGACCAAAATTCCTCTATGTGAACCTACACAACAGGGTGTAACAGAAATACAAGTAATTATCTGCAGAGACTGTTTTTCCTAGAGTAGCATGAACTTTACCTTTAAAATTGTGTCCAATTTGCTAAACTTTCAGTGGGGAACAGATTTGGAAACGAGTAATATTTTACTTCAGCGTATGTATGGTAGTGTTGCTTTGTAACAGCAGCTCATGTGTGTCCTTTGTTAAATGGAATAGCTAATTTCAGTGTAGATGAAGTGTTTAGAGGGATGCTTTAACTCCCTGATTTCATTCAGGCTGTAAAGGCATCTTACTGCTCAGAGGAGCAGTTCCAGGAGTCAAGTCTAAGTCACTGCTGCAACAGAGTGGAGAAAATAATTTTTCAGAAGTAAACTTTAAAAGCACTACAAGGACTCAAGAATATAATTCAACTGTCTGTCAGTGGCACAGGTTGGTAAACACTTGATGACCCAATTTGCAGAAGTATTTAGAAATCTAAAATTTAGATAGACACCTCCTGCCATTTCAAGAAGCATCCATTCCACTGCCACTGAAATCTGCATCCTTAAGTGAAGAATTACTTTTGAAAGCATGATTGAAGTTGCTTTAGAAAGGATTACACTCTTGCCAGTCAGATATTTGAAAATTTTACAGGATGATATGTCACAAAAGCAAGAAAGTAAGTCTCCCAATTGCTCCCCAGCTACTCCCCCAAAATAAAGGAAAGCAAAGCATTATCCCTAAGCTCTTTAAACTCACAAATTAAAAGCACACTGCATTCAGACCAAGTTTAAATTCAACTTTTTAAAGTTGACAGTGTCTCTTTATAGTAAGTGCTTTCAAATGGAACAACTGCCATTTTATGGAAATTTTAATACTTAACAACCTTGACAGTGTCCCTTTGAAAAGCCCGTAAAAATCAACTTGCTTTTGATAGGAAAGTTTACTCAGTTCTTTAAAGTCTCTACATATTATCCTGGATAATCTGAATATCAGCATTTTGTCATCAGAGAAATTTGGTAGTACATGCAGTTTTACACCAAAATTTAACCTTGAGAGAAAAAAACCCTATGTTGTCTTCTTTAGGCTGTTCTAAAAGATGCTTAGATCCAAGTAAGGATTTTTTTTTTTTTTTTTTTCTTTTTTTTTTTTTTTTTTTTTTTTTTTTGTGCTGCACACAGCAAAATTAAATAGAAAAATAAATGTCACATTCAGGTTGAATCACACATGATGACCTCTTGCAGAAGGCAAGAATTCAATTGGCTTAAGGATATGAAAGTAATTTTATTATTTCAGAATCATGTGTTCCATTATTTCCCGTAGTTCTAGCCAAAATTAGCCAGGTGAGAAAGTTACTGCATATAAAACAGCGTATGTAGTTAGCCATAATTTGATCAAAATAAATGAACTATAATTATAAAGGGAGGATATAACAGTGGTATAAGGTGTTCAGATCTTTTTAACAAGTAAAGAGGTGGCTGGCACATACAAAGAGATGATGTCTGATGTTAAATCCAAGGACTGCGTTCTGCCTTCACTGAAGTCTTTTTCCCTGCAGTTATGTTTAATGCCTAAAATTTGATCTTTATGTTGGTTTGGCTGCCATGGAGCTACCTTAGGGAAATTATGACTTTGTCAGGGCTGGGGAAGTGAATGCTGAATGACTGAGAACAGGAATTTTAGTGTGACATTTTGGGGTTTGGCTTGCTTCTCTACTTTACTGACTTCATTGAAGAAGTAGCTGCCTCACTTGAATAAGTGGTAGCATTTTGCAGGCTCTCTTAAAAGAGTGTAGTGGAATATTAAAGAAGCATGTCTGGGACTGACACAATAGGAGTATTTCCTTCTGCTCTTAGACCTCTTACACTACTCTATTACATTATTTTTTAAAAATCAAAATCAGATCTCTGAGCAGAGTTACTGCACCCTTAAAGGAAGGAGACATTTTTGACAAAGCTACTACTCTTGGTATGTATTAGGATGAAATTCTCATATCCATTCCTGTTAACCAAGCATCTCTTATTTTCTCCTTCCATTTTAGGATAACTATTTCTATGTTCTGAGCAATTACCACAGTCTTTTTTGTTCTTACTCTCCCACTTTTCTCTTTATTCCTTCTTGTCACTTCTTTGCCAACTCTGTGATTTTCTGCCACTATTGTTCTCTCCCTGTCCCATGGCTGTGTGCATCGCTGGCATCGCTTACCACTGTGCTGAGGGCCCAAGGGGCAACAGAGGGAGAGGAGGGATACTGGACCTGGAGTTGCAGCTGAAGCTGTGATTCTCTATGGGTAAGTTACATCTCTTTGTCTGGCACAGGGGACAATCAGAGAAGGCAAGTGAGGAAGAAAAGAAATATTAAAGATAAAACTATGGGCTACAGGATTGTTTTCGCAGTTATTACATGTTAATGGCTTGAAATGCAGCAAACTTCAATAAAGGTAGTGATAAACAGCGATGAGAACAAAAACAGATGGGCTCCAATCCGTAATGGTTGTGAAGCATCCTCATGAAAGTCTCTTCTAGGCTCCTGATCTGAGCTCAAAGATCAGTAGAACTAAGGAAGTGTTACAATAAGTGCTAGAAATTATATTATGAATAAGAGTGAGATGCTGATCCTTATCTAGCATTTTTCATACAAGATCTGATTTTTTAAGTTAATCATGTTACTTTCAGATATTTTTCTGCAATTTTGACATAAAGATTTGCTTTTCTCATGATTGGCAGTATTTCAAGTTTAGAAGTGTTTTGATCAGCTGTTACTGTTTTATTGTTTATGCAATAGTAGCTTAAGCTAAGTTAAAACTGAAAATGCATGATTTAAAATGGAAGAAATGTTTCCTTAGGAAAGGTTTTAACAGAAGCATTAAGATTATCAAGTCCACAGGGTCTTTTCCAAATAATTCTAAATGAGGGAAAACAATGAATTACATTAGAGGTCTGACTGAAACATTAACTATAATATTTGCTGCCATGAGCACTGTAAAATGAAACTATGCACTTATCTGTCTAGAACATATAGATTTTTTCTAAATCTTGTTTTCTTAGGGAATAAAAAGTAGGAACAGTCAATGCAAATTCAGTCTTGCATTTTAAAAAAGTGCCTTATAATTGCAGCCATTTAAAATTGGCATTTTACACCTGGCAAAATAAAGTATGTTTAGTTAATGAGTATTCATTGTTTCAATTGGATTAAAAAAAAAAAGCCAAAGTGAGAGTGCAAAAAACCTAAGTGCCCTAAGAAGACAACAGTGGAATTTCAAACTGAAACAAATCATTAGAAAAAGAAAATGAAAATAACTGTCCACATGCCAAGCCCTGGTGAAGAGGGTTAACTGTGCATTCAGCTGAGCACGTTTATCCTGCTCTGCTGAGACAGACTGGTAGGGTAGAAGATTTTCAGCATTTGTTCGTTTAAAGATAAGGATAACTGTGCACAGAGCACTGCAAGCAGAATGCAAAGAGACTCCCTTCAAAGTCTGCTCAAGTCAGTAAACAGAATTCTTCAGCTTTATAAGAATTCTTGCCCATCCTCTTGTAATTCCACAGGCAAACTCTGCCAAGGCAGCTACTTCTAATTTCTGTTAAATGAATGATGTCTTATTCAACTCAGACTGATAAATAATTCTCTCAACTATGGGTCTGAACTTGCTATCTCACAGAGAAGAGACTGTAATGTGTTTGTTTGGTATAAGAATCAACAGTATGACTCATCTGAATTATGTTCCAGCAAAATCCTCATTTGGTTGATACAGTTTTTTTTCTATCAAAATGAAAACATAAAGTAGCTGTTCTGATTTCTCTCTCTCCCATTGTCATTCATTTTCGTGTGCACACTTTTATACAAAAAGTGATTTTCCGAGAATGATGTGTTTTCCTAGGGCTCAAAAAATGACAGATGACCTTACTTGTCTTTCAGTATTTCCTGTCCAGAATTTTTTATTTCAATCTTATTTCAAAACGTGATCACAAAATAAACATACCCATACTTACCATTAAGGCAATCATTTTATTTGGAAGGAAAATCAGGTTTAGGATCTAAGAAGACAAAGTGGAACATATTCCTTTTGCCTGTAGCTTTGGAAGCTTGGAAAGTCCCATTATCCTAAGAATTAAGTTGGCTTACTCTAATGCATACAGATGGCAGTGCCTTGTGCTAGGTACAGCTGCCATTTTCCTTTTTGTCCTCAAAGGAGAGACGCAAAATTCTAATATGGCCACCTGCAACAGTGAGTTTTTATAACATGATCTTAAGGCCCTTTCCAACACTAACTGTTCTATGATTCTGTGATTCTATAAAGGGAGGTTTGAGGGTTTATTCCATGTAGTCCCATATGTATGCTTTGAGACATCTTTTGTGCATTTAATAATATTTTCAACAAAGCCATTTTTGAAAGTAAAACAAAATTAAAACACGATGCCTGCTGAAATGTTAAAGAAGTAGCTGCTGAACCCTATGGTCAACGATTAATATTTGGAGAGAAACACACCAAAAAAAATTTTTGGAACATATGTATTCATAATATGAAAAGGGAATCACTATAATCTTTATTAGATAATGTTTGAGAAGCCTAATACATCAAAAAAGGACAGTTCATTGAATATTCATGCAAATACATTTCTAACTTTTTTCTTTTTTTTTTTTTTTTTGTGCATGACAGTTGGTGATTTTGCTTAAATTGCTATTTTCCATTCTCAAGGCAAACTCAGCATCATTTTCAGTCTCAACTTTGACTGCAAAAACTTTTTACGAATAAGAAATTAAGGCTTTCAACTCTGATATTCACAACCTTTGTTTCCAGTGAAAATGTGTAATATGCTCACAAGGATCCTCATAGAAAGCACAAGAGTCACAATACCTATGAATAGCTGCTGACAAACCTGCACATGCAACTGAAATTCCTATGCAGTACATAGATACGTATGAATACACAGACTTTGCTTTAAAAAAAAAAATAAATCTTTGCGTGTTAAATATGGACAGAGTTTTCTTTAAACTGTAATAAATGCTAAAGTGAGTTCCAAGTTATGAACTGCCTGGGCTTTGGGGTTCACAGGTTTTCTGTCTGGCAAAGTTTAGTCAAAGTATAATACTCAGAGAGAGAACTTTGGGAATCAAAATATAAGATAAACATTTTATTGTTATTGGACCTAGGAAAATGGGAGTCCTGAAGATTGTATTTCCTAGGATTGTAAGAGACTTCTTTCAACAGTCTGTTGCTAGTCAGATTTGAAAACAACTTTTTATAATTTTTTCCTGCCTTTTTACATACGTACCTCCTGCATTTTGTGAATGAATAAACCTACACCAAATGAAAGTTTGCTCTCTCTTCTTAAGTCCTTCTGGTCCCTTGACATTTCTGACTGATGGAAATTGGATGTAGAGGCAAGGCAAAGTACTCTGGCTAAATGCTTCTGAATAGGATGATGGTCTGCTACTACATAAATCCTGTGTACTGCCAGATCTCTAGAGGATTCTTTGTTCTAGCCTTAGAGAGATTTCTTGTCAGCACACCAGACAGTAAGAAAAAACTGCAGTTGATTCTGTCAGAACATCACCCTAAATGAATAAAATGATGATTCTGCCTGCATGTTCATGCAAACTTATATTTTCAGAGCTCTCTCTCTCCCCCCCCCCTCCCCCTCCCCCCCAGTTCTAGCTTGGTTAGAACAGGCTCCAGAACAAAGAGAAGTCACCTTTTAATTATCCAAATGTTCTTTTCAGAGAACAGCTATCAGCCATCAGTGTGATTCCCTTGGATGAGATAATTTTTCTCTGCAGAGTATTGCAAACAGGGAGAATGTATGGGGGAGAAGAAAAGGTGATAAAAGGGGTAGAAATATTGTGCAATAATTCTTCTAAATCTTTCCTTCCTAATGTACTGTGTTGTAGTCATACACAGCTCATGCCACTTAACACTTGAAACTGCAAGCAGAGATTAAACAATAAGCTGTTATTGAGGAAGAAAAGAGTGGGGTGATAAACCTTGCTAATGAGACTGTTATTCAGGGTAGTAGAAATGACAGCCAGCATGGATAAAGTATTGTAGGAGGACTTTATGAAACTGAATGATTTGACAATGAAATGGCACATGGATTCAATCTAGTTGATGTAAAGTGATGTGCACAAGAAAAAAATTAACTTCACCTATAAAGTTATGCAGTCTGAGCTGATGAGAAATTTAGGAATTAAACTGTGGGCTTGTAACAGTTCCATGAAAACAGCAAGTCAGTGTTCATTAGTAGTCAAAAAACAGATCAAGTATTAAGAAATTCAAGGAAAATAATAGAAAGCAAAATGGAAAATATTCCACTACTGAATAAATTCAATTTTTATCTGCATCTTCAATAGTATGGGCAATTTCAGCTGCCCCATTTAAGGTTTCACTAAGTACCCAATATAAATAACTTTTTGAAGTGGAGTGAAGCCACCTGCAATGGACTATGACCAATGTGTATAAAATCATGAAAGGCATAGAGAAGGTGCGCGTGGATCTTTTGCAGCACAAAATCTAAGAGAAGAGCTATACCTACAAGCTAGTAGTCGTTGTGTCCAGCACAGGTGATTTTTTATGTTCTCTCATGACAAATAAGGAAGGAAACGATGAAACCCTAATTCTATCAATACAAGAAAACTCCACTGTCTTCAGATGGGGTATAAAACAATTTCAAAAGCTTTTTTTTTTTTTTTTTTTTAACAAAGGTTTCATTCAAATATATGTATATATATTTGCAAATGAAATGCACACACAGTGGTAAATACAGAGTGAAGTATAGATTTCAGCTCTCAAAGAGAGTTGAATTGATTCATCACATTATAGAGATGGGGGAAATGTGCAGAGTCTGGCATAGGTACTTTGATTTGGTGGCTTAAAGTCAGCATTGCAATTTACAGCTTTGTTTTTATTTTGCTGGAGCCAGGACCATGGCGTGAGACATGGTCAGGTCAGGTCATTTGAAATATTGAAGCTGGGATATTGATTCCATTTGTCTGAGAAGAGAGGCATTTGGGGGGGTATGTGTCTGTAACTACAGTTTACTGCTTTTCTTCTGTCCTATAGGATGCTCTTTGCTTTATATCTTCTTATTAGTTTACTGCACCTTAGTGAATCTAACATATGAGCTTTTTTCTTTTTTCTTTTTTTTTTATATTTTAGCAAGTGAAATGTGATTTTGAGAACTCTTGACAGAAATCATGACCTAACCTTTCCCAGCATAATGATAATAATGATACCATTTACAGGAAAAATTGCTTTAAATTGGCTAGAAAACACGTTAAAAGACACCTTATCAATTTGAGAGAAGAAAACTCAGAGTACATTTTCATAGTTAATTTTGGTTAAATAGGCTAATGAATGTTTTCTGCATGGCAGCCAAGATTGCCATGTGGCTGCAATTGCTGCTGGGGGAAAATGCTGCTTGTTTTTCCTTTTCAGTTTGTTCTTGGATTCTAAGGATGGCTCTATATGGATCTTGTGCATGGTGTCAACAAATTCAAAAATGACTTGAAATAGAGCTCCTAATACCATGCCATGTGTCTGGCCTATTCAGAAGGTGGATTTGTATTTACTTCATAGATTTTTGCATTCTATTTTCTAATTTTGAATGGAGAGTTAGAGCGCAACATCCCCATAATCCATCTCCGCAGATATTGGGTTCTGAATAACAAAGGTCTAGGGTGAGATTAAAATCTCATAGTACCCAGAGTACCAAGCCCTGCCTCAAGCTGGTTGCTGTGCTAAAGTTAAGTTTGGAGCAGGCTGAGGTGCATGAATGTGCTGGGATTGTACCATCATCTGTGGCAAAACCTCTGTTTTCAGCCCTTACGGAGTGACTCTCCCTACTCTTAAACTTTTAGACACAAGATTTATACTCTGCTGCATTCCCTGTAGGTGCCCATTTACAGTCCAAAGTCCTTCCAAAACCTTGAGTTTTGCTTAAAATAAGGTTGACAGAGAAATAACTGCTTGACTCTTTTCCCTTGTCTCCTCCTTGGAGCCCTGCAGGAACACTTCAGTCATGTTTTCATGACTTTTCTCTGTAATTGTCAGTGATATTTTTTTTCTTTTCTTTTTTTTTTTTAAGAAAAAAGGAATCTCGTCTTTATAATCAACTGACAGCGGGAGCTTCCAAAAAAGCATCAGAGACACTGAGATTCAAGGTAAAAATCTGCCTCAGGAGAGCTGCTTTCATCCTTTACACACTCAGTCTTTTTCCTTGCTTACATATTGCAGCAGTGGAACCCTCAATAAGCCTCAAATAGTATAAAAAAATTACTTTGAATCTGACCTATCACCACTGCAAACAATACTAATGCATTGTCCCCAGTTTGTCTATTCTTGCTGCAGAGCTTTCAGATTTGAGCTGTCCTGCAATAGAAGCTACACATGGTGTAAAACAGACTTTGGTCTGAAACTACAGGGGCTGTAATTAAACTTAATGGAAACCATGCCGGTGAGACAGAGGGACAAATGTCTCAGGAGCATCACCACAGCTGCATCTCTTCTGAGTAAAGACATCACTATCCAGGGGAAAATAAAACCCAGTACCAGATACTGTGGGTAAGCTAATGCTGTGTAATGCCCCAGATTGTACTGCAGGAAGTATTAATGGTAGAACTATAAAGCTATTGTTTTTTTTCTAAGTATAAAAAGCTTTAAGGATGAACAGTAGTTTTAAATATATGTATTTCCTTGCTGCTAGATCTTTGCAGGTTATTTCACTATATTTTTATTGCTTACTTCTAGCCAGAGGGGAAAGCTGATGAAGTGGTCTAATTTTTCCTTATCTTCACTGCTTGACCTTCCTATTTGAGCGTACTGGGTATTTCCAACCATGTTTCTATTATGAAATCCGGATTGTCTTCTGCAAGTAAGTTGTTTTTGATGAACTACAAGAGAAACACAGGTGGGTTTCTGATAGCAACATGCCTGAGTTTTTGCCAGCTCATTTTATGGGCTACTAGAGGCTTCAAAGCAACTGTGTTATACAGAATCTGCCATTTTGAGAAAGTGTGTCATACTAGTACCCTGGGGCTAGATTTCCTGCTAGTGTGAAGACTCGCTGCCATACATTCACGAACCACAGGAGCCTTGGATCACTTTTGCAGGTGGAATCTGAAGTCTTTAGGCTCATCTTCCTTTCCAGCTGAGATTCTTAAATCTGCAGTGGTTCCTAACGTGGAGCAGGGATCCCAGGAGACCCAGGAGCACCACCTCATCACCAATTTTGCTCTCCCATGCCACACTGACAGTCAACAACCAAAAACCATTACGCTACTGAAACTGGAGTAACAGGGAGGTTGTAGCACACTGTGCAGAATTATTGTGATGAATAAGGGAAAGGCCAATCTTGCTGCTTCAGTCTTGTGCCTCTACAGGGAGGAACCTGGAAGCCCTGGGGACTCCATCTCTGTTGTTCAGCTCCTGGCCTTGCAACATTGTGTCTGTCAGGTTCCCATGTCCTCTTCCGAGCTGGCAGTCTCACAGCCTCACACTCATTGCTGGGGGGAGAGCAGGGAGCAAGTTTCTGAACTCAGCTGTAAATTGCAGCACTCCTGACTTCCTGCAGTCGAAGGAACCATACAGGTGTCTCAGAGCTTGTACTTTCTCCAGATAATGTCATGAGTGTTCTGGATGGTATGCAGCACATACAGTTGTGCTGCAGAATTTCATCCCAACTTTTCACAACAAAATGCTTTGATTCTTTCAAGCAGACTCTTACTGTAATTAATTTTCAAGTGAAATCTCTACTTTCTACTTACCATTTCATTCTGAAATGAAAGGCCATTTTACTCAGAATTTCAGAAGTATCTCTAAAATGGAAATGATTCTTTTAGGCCAGGATAGTATTGGCTTTTGAACAGAAGGGACTTAGATACTTTCTGACTTCTTTAAACCTTTGCTGACAGAATCATCTTCTTGGCTTCTCCCAGAGTGTCCCTCAGAATACTGATGTTCACCTACACACTGTCTCATACTCAGTTAATATAATTCCTGTCTAAGACACTTCACAAATTTTTGTATTATTACCATTTTCAGTCAAAAATATTATATCTAATTATGCTAACCCTGCAGCATTGGTTTCACTGAAGAGATCAGCTTCTATCTGTTCCATTTTAATTCTTTTCCCTCAAATATCATACAGGCTGTCCCTTTGGGATGAAAACTTTCACCAGTCCAGTCTTCTCTTAGTTGTCCCCTTGTCAATCACTTCCACCCTGTTGTTGCTCACTCTTATTGCTTATCAACTTGTAATTATCCTGTAGTGTGCATTTCTAAAATGCACATAAGTTCTCCAGTTGTGTAACTATTGGAAGTTTTTTGACTATAAGTCATAACTACCACGTCTTCCTTCTTCCTATTTCTTGTGTCAGCTGGTTCTTGCTTCTAGGAGTAAACAGACTTCAATTTTTTCAGGAAAGGGAACACATTTTCTTCGTTAGCATTATGAGTCCCAATATTGACCAAGACCAAGAGGCAGTGCTATAACATAAATAAATAATAACATGTCTAAAAATCTTTTCATAGTCTTAATGGCTATGTGATCTCTGCATTTTTGTGATTGCAGTAAGTAGTTGTAGAAAGCATTGTTATAATGTCAATAGAAGCATGGTATGGTAATGTAAAATTAATGAGCTAGATGGTAATCTTTTTAGGCAAATCGTGTTCAGTAATACAGCACACCCTCTCAATTAGTCTGTCCTCAGGAGCCAAGGAATCAGTGTATTGTGTGTGAAGTGCACAGTAAAATTGACTGCATTACTTAGGAAGAGCAGTGTAGCTGATAGTCAAAGTGCAATAACCCCATATGGAACGTAGTCTTATAGCGAAGAGCATTATAGAAGCAATTCATGGTACTTTCATGTTTACCTTTTTAATGTCCCACAAGTATTTGTTAGTAAAGGGAAGGAGACTTCAGTGACATGATTCTATGATTCTGTGACATTTATTATGGAAACCAAAATAAGGAAGATGAGCTGATGTCTTCTGAAAACCTGCATTCTGCTGTCATTAGTGAAAGGTATGACTAGCAGAGGATGTCATGTTCTCCATGGCAATTACCTTTAAAATCACTAAGGTTAAGATTCAGACTATCTTACGAAGTGAAATTGATATCTGAATCACTCCCTAATAAAAACTATGAAGCGTGATGCCACATAGAAAAGGATGTGTCGTGCAGTCATGGCAACTGACCTCCCAGTAGACTCTTATCAGAGCAAAAGAAATGGAGAAAAAGGTTCCTTGGTGGAGGGAAACCTGGGGGTTGTGCAACAATGACAAGGAGTAAAATGATGCTGCCTTATCTGATACCTGCTGAACACCAGGCAGAGTTTCTTTCTCTTTTACCTCTTGTTGTTGTTGCCTGTGTATGGTATGCTCTGAACAACATGGCCACACACGTATCATCAAGACAGAGGAGCTGTAAGCTGATGTGTAAAACTCATCAGAGTTGCAGTGATACAAAGAACTTGAACTTATACTTCACTCAAAGAAACTTCAGTTTCTTTAATGAGCTCCATGAGAATTTTATTAAAGATTGTCAGATTGGGTTCGTTACTTCTGATGAAGGCATAGGGAAGAAATTCATTAAATTTCTAGATGCTAGGACATAAATTTGGTTTACATCATGAGAGAGATTTATTTTGTCTCAAATTATAGCTCAGCAGACATTAATCTATATTACTGTTCTGCAGCCAGTGAAAGTAGAAATTTGTGTTTGGAATTAAAAACTGACAATATAGCCAGTTATGGGTCAAGCAAGAACTAGTAAAAAAAATACTAAATTTTAAGAAAATTTTAACCAGATGTTGATTTCCTGAAGATTTCAACTTAAAATAATAACTCCAGTTTGCAAAGAAGGTGGATTTTCTGGTGTCTTATTTTATAAAACCAACTTTAAATATGTCCCGATTCATTTGGATGCTTGGAGAAAGATACCTTATGTTACAGAAATGAGACACTGATGTTGACTGTAAAAGTAGATGAAGTTTATCTTCTATTGTCAATCACTGAATGCTAAGATCTCATTCCTCTTACAGAGGAAGAGTCTTCACAATGTCGAAATAGTAGCCATGGTAGAACAATGTTAAAAATATATCAACCCAAGTTTTCATTCTGTGTCTGCAAACTATTAGAAGAAAAAAATACACACTGTCTTTGATAATTTCCACAGAGGACAAAATACAATGTTTTATTTTCCCTCATGTTGTTTTACAGATTTTCTCTTCTGTTTTTTCTTGCATCAGATGATTAACTCAAAATGTGTTTCTACACTGATAAAATACAATTTACTGCAGAGACATTACTTAAAGAATATACAGTATTGGCCATTCAGGAGTGTGCTTTCATTCATCTCAAATAGCAGACATCCCTTTGCGTCATAAACAGTCATAGTCAACTGTTAATGGAGTCTACATTAGTAAAGTTCACTTTATGAAAAAGCTGCTGGACTGTGATTTATTTTATTTATTAATATTTTTATGGAGTCTGTTTTCATTCAGGTCTTCAGTAGTGGATAAACAAAGGAGCTATTGATTACCTACAGAAAGGTTTCTAATAGCTTCAATTAGAAAAATCCTCCTTTGTTGAAATGGCCAATCAGATTCCTGGAAAGTTTCCTACCTCTTTGGGTTTTGTCTGCAAGTTAATTATCAGTTGACATACTGCTGGTTCCAAACCTGCTTTTACTGAAATAAGTAGGAATTTTGCCACTAGCTTCAACAGGAGCAGGTGCACACCCCTAATGAGGTGTGTCGTGGAAATGGTGTATATACAAAAAAACCTAGACACAGTCAGCATGAGAAACACCGGAGAAGAAGGATTTCTCAGAATCTCAGAGTATGTGAACAATGTGTTGTGGTGACATTTAAGCATTGACAAGAGAAGTGAAGAGATCAAGTGGAAGAATAAAACTAGACAAGAAGATATTGTCACACTGGAACAATTCGCTTCATGCTTCAAAAAGTTGATAAAATCCTTGAATAGGAAGAGAAAGGGCATCATGATAAATGGGAGCACCTAAGCCACATTAGATCAGCTGATAACACAGTCATCTTTGCCAAAATCCCTGAAGACCTTGAAGCACTGATGAGAGAATTAATCATGAAGAGTATAGCTTGAGCAATTAGGATAGGAAAAACTGAGTTGTCCCCTGTGAAACTTGACCCCCAGCCTTCACCCTGTATTGAAACCAAGTATGACCCAAGCCTTTGCTGAAGTTTGAAAAAAGGCAAAGGAAATTTTTCACCTCATTGTTTCTCATTTTATTCACTATATCCAATATAGTGTGCTATGGATAATCTCAGACTGGTATCAACTAAAATAGCACCAGAACAGCACGACACTATGACTTTATCAGCCAGTATTGCATCCACAGTAATTAGCCCTGCTTCTTAGAGGTGAGGAAGAGCATGTTAATGAGGCTGAGTGCTGTGTTGCACTAATCCGATGGAATCAATTCTGTGAACCAAAGGCACTTGCTTTGTGCTGGTCTGATCCCATGGTGTTAACTGGAGGGTTTCCAGCATAGCGAGGTCTAGCACACAGCAAGTTTCGTGAATGTGCACCCTGAACAATGCATGTGCTAGGATGCTGCGGGAGAGCTTGTGCTTGAGGAGATTCCATGTATTCAGGAGAAAGAGGGACAAAGTAGGAAGAAGAAGGCTGTGCGCACCTTCATGCTGCAGCCTTTCTGCAAGTTATGTGTTTCAGCCTTGGGTGAGATATCTTATGAGAAGACACAGGAAACAAAGTGTAAATGCTGCTGGGTACACCACTGTTTTTCCTGTTGATCAGCAGGAGGTTTATTTCCCAGCTGTGATGAAAGGGCCAGGCTTGTTTTGCCAGAAAGTGCTATTGACTGTGTGATGACTTCAAGGACTACTCATGTTCTACTTCCCTGGCTGTCTGAGGCAAGAGTGGGTGTTTGCACTACCAGAGCCAAGTTATGCCTTGTGCTTAAAAGCAGAGGCGTTCTGTGGTCTGGGCTTGGAAGGGTTTTTTACACATTTGATGGGAGGTTTGGGTTTTTTTGCCAAATGTGGCTCTGAGTCTGGAATGAATCCTAGAGGGGCATCTTTGTTGGACATAACTACTGTTTTCCTACCCACTTTGAGTGTTTTATCTTGGCCACAAACTGAAGCACATATAATGAGGAAAGGAGCATCAGTCATTATTTGTCTTCTTGATTGGCAGAGTTGCATGGGTGAAGCCAGATGTGGGTCCCTAGGGATGCTTCAGCTATCACAGCAGGAAATTTTTCGAGTCAGATATTTGAATGAGATCTGGGAGATGAATGTAATTTGTCTCTAGTTTTATTTTTAGTGATTTCACTTTTCTGACTTAAGTATTTCATTCCCTTTTATTGTCAAGATTTATTATCAGCAGTGTTGTGAAGTGCAGCCAGTTCCAGTCCTCCAACTCCTTTTTCCTAAACTTAATTTTTGTCAATGGAATAGTTTCCTGTAAAAGTTGTAATTGTTGGCTTATTGGCAGATTACATCCAAGAGCTTTTTTAAACCTATGGCCAGCACCAATTAAGTGACTGGTGCCAAGTCACTTAGTTGCTGATGAAATAAATGTAAATTTCATTTGTTTCAGAGCTGACCGCATTTTTGGACAGTGAAAATTCAAGAACATTAAGTTCCTAGTTCCTAGCTACAGTATTGGTACTTGTGTTTCTATAGCTCCATCCTTTGTCATCTTTAATACATTTATCGACATAACTTTCCTGTTTGGTAGGAAACGCTATTATCATTATTTTTCAGGTGGGTGTCCTGGGTTCAGCAGTAGCAGTCATTTTTCTTCTTAGTAGCTGGTGCAGTGCTGTGTTTTTTTACTTTGGCCTGGGAACAGCACTGATAACAACAATGTTTTTAGTTGCTGCTCAGTAATGTTTATTCTGACCAAGGACTTCCTGAGTCTCATGCTCTGCCAGGGAGGAGGGGAAGCCAGGAGGAAGCAGAGACAGGACACCTGATCCAAGCTAGCCAAAGGGGTATTCCATACCACAGCATGTCATGCCCAGTATGTAAACTGAGGGGAGTTACCTGGAAGAGCTAGATCGCTGCTTGGGTCAGGCTGGGTATCAGTTGCTGGTATCAGTCAGTGGTATCAGTCGGTGGTGTCAGTCAGTGGTATTCTCTCCTCTTGTGATTTCCCTTATCATTACTATTATTGGTGGTAGCAGCAGTGGTTTGTGTTATACCTTTTGTTACTGGACTGTCTGATATCAACCTGTGCAACTTACATTCTTTCAATTTTCCTCCCCATTCCTCCAGGAACAGAGGGAGGAAGAAGAGGGGTGAGTGAGCGAGCGGTTGTGTGGTCCTGAGTTACCGGCTGAGCTTAAACCATGACAGAGAGTATAATGAAAATAGTCAAAGTAAGTAGAAACAAACATGATCTCTCATTCCTACTCATTCCCTCTTCAGAACAAACTGAGGTAGTTCCAACAGATGTACTAAATAAAGTACCATTTACTGAACACAGACTGCTTACTGGAGTTAAAACTCCACATCAGTGAAATATCCAGCATAGCAAGAAACAGATCCTTTGGAGAAGCTTATCTTCTAATCTCCTGTCTCTATACGAAGGTAGATTTTGTCCTTTACATATATGAAGTTACTTGCATGAGGTCTGGATACATGAATACAAGACAAATACTATTCTGTCTGCCAAATGAGTGACACTTCTTAAGTATTTAAAAGTATTTAAGAAAAGCAGTGTTTTCATCTACAGGAATTTACTTCTTAGTGGACTTAACCTAATGAATTATTTTTTACCTATAAATTGATAGATCATTCAAGGACAGAACAAGAGGGGCACCCCAAAAAATTCCTCAATAGCTGATAAACAAAAAAAACCCTCTAGTCTTTAGTAACCTCTCCCCAACCAAGTCAACCTGTGTTTTAAAAAACAAGCTTTGTCCTCTGCTCAGTTTGAGGTAACATACTACCATCACTCAGAAATAACCCATTCTTAGTTAAGTAGATAGCCAAGCATGTTGTGTATATGCTTGTTTGGTAGTCAAAGATACACAGTCCCATGATTGAACTAGAGCTTGCTCAGAATTCAGAAATAGCTACAAATTTGTTTACAGCTCACTATGCTTTCAATTCCCCTGTAGGTTTCCTACATTATTTTAAAGCAATTAAGATAGGTTTACTTCACTCTAGCTTATCTACCAACACCAGCCTCAGGTAAACAACATGCTACCCAAATAAAAGCAGCCATATTCATTAAAAAGGGGTCTCCAGAAATATTTTCTTGTTCTTGAGTTAGTATATACAGCTATCAGAAAAACCCAGAATTTCAGTGCTATTACAGAGAAATCTCTCAGCTCTAAAAGCATCAGCTACAAGCTGTAGTTATATATTTGGTAGTTATACACACCATTCTGTAGGCTTAAATCATAGGTTTAAACTAGCAATAGTGTGTGTGGCTTTAAACTAATATAGTAAAATACAGCAAACTGTTCTAATTCCTAACACATAAAGGAATGTTCAGCTGACAGGGGAAGGAACATCATGGGACTGGTAACAGCTAAGGAGACAGTAAATCAAGGATGCTGGCCATCAAGATAACAGAGTGGCGTCCAACATGGAGCAAGACTGGAACAGAACAGAAGCAAGGACATACCAGCTGCTTACTCAGCACCTGGACCTTGTGAGCATGCACAAAGCATTGAGGTCATTCAGTAAACACAGTGAGGAAGACTATTGGGGACCACCAGAGACCCCCACGAAGCAAGAAAGCGCATGTGTAATTAGGATCCTGGAAATCTCATGAATATGTAAATAATTTCTTGGGAAAACCATAAATATGCACAAATATGCTAAATATATAGCTGCTGCTGGCGAGTATTGGGTGCACTCACCTTCGCAGAACTAATCACCCAGAGCTGCAATAAAGAATGCCTGCTTTCTGAAACTCCAAATCAAGTCTTAAAGAGTTTCTCTGACTGACTTTTGAGGTAACAATTCAACATTTTTAATGAACATACTATTCAGATTTCAAAACAAATATACATAAGCATTATTCACAACCATTTAATTAACAAGCTTGAAGAACCATCAGACTTCTTTTTAATAGAAGAATCAATTAGAAGTATAGATTGGTCCACAAAAAAATACACACCTAGCAGCGACAGTTTTGGCAGGCATGCATGCATCTTCTAGTGCAAATGTTAGTAATGGAACAAGTAAATATCTAACATGTACAC
>JBCJKH010042911.1:0-12536 GCA_039877255.1 Loriculus beryllinus
CTCCTTTAAAGAGAATATTCTTTTTAAGGTTGTTAAAAATAGCGTTATAGGGGTGCTACTAATCCTATGTATGACTAAACTAGGACAATTAAATGGCCTAGTATTTATTACCCAAACATTTTCCTATTCCTTTCTTCCTTTTCCCTATTTTTCCTATGGTTTTTTTTTTCCTGGTTTAGGATTCATGTTTTCTAAATCACATGTGTTTAATGAAGTCACTAGTGGTATTGTGGAGCCTTACATATTTTCCATTTCCTAAATTGTTTAGTATATGTATAAATATGACTGTGTTCTGCTCATCAACTGTTCTTGAAATCATGTTTAAGTTTGAACCAAATTGAATGGAAGACTTGAGGACACGAAGTTAAGAAAATCTTGGAGGGAAACCAGAACTGAGGATTTAACTGGTGGAAGAGTAATAACAAGTTGGGTCCTGCCTAGGAGTAAAAGCCAGATGGCCAATGAGGGCATATGTCTTGACCAGCCAGTCAGCATACACAGAGTTCAATGTTGTTGTACCTGCCTGCAACTGCCCAAACTTGCCCCAGCTTGCAAGGACTTAGGGCTGAGCTGGCAATGCTGTGAAGGGCTGCGGGAAGCACTAGTTTATATGAATACATAAGAACAGTCTTAATTAATTTTGCATCATTCAAATGTCTGGCTTTATTGATGTTTGCTAGTGCAGAGACAGATTCTGTAGGTAATTACTTGAATGTTTCTTATGGCTTCTATGATCATTTTGCCTAAAGTAGGGGTGAGAGGAGGTCTAACAACATTATTTTCCTAATCTTGAACATTTCCGTTGGACCTCTGACAAAAAGCTTAATTTTGTTGTTCCAACATCATGACTTCCATTAGTTATAGGTGCAATGATGAATAAGTTTAAAAATGAATCAATTTCATAGATCCGTGGCGTGGCATGTAATGAAATGAGCTTCTTGTGCTGCAAGTGTAACAAAAATTGATGTTGGAAATATAATTCTGTTGAAATTCATCATACAGGATATGTTGTGAAGGATGAAGACGTTTCTATAACTTTCAAATATAATGTTGCAGCCCAAAAATGTTGAAAGATGCTGAAAATGAACTATTTTAAAGAGCCAATGAATTAGGCTTTCTCTAACTCTGGCACGTTGGAAAAGGACAAAATAGGAACAACAGATGAAATACTAATGGGTGACATAAAAATGAGAGTAAAACTTCATTTCATAGTAAAACCTTTTTCTTCTGAAGTGACAGGTTAATATAATTTGCAATAAAATGCTCAGAAGTTTTAGAGGGGTTTAGATTTTTGTTCAAAACCAAAACGGAGATGCTGAGAATTTTTTGCTTTCTGAGGAAAAATTAGTCTCTTTCAAATGCCTTTGCAACTGTGTGCTGCACTATAAGATGTTGGTCTAATATACACATTAACACAATGGAAACTTAGCACAATTGTGATGTTTCTCATGTTTTGTCAAACCTTTGGTTGCAAAGTAGAACTATATTATGGAGACAAGGAGGTTTGTGAGTAAGAGAAATGGATTATTACAAGATAAAAACTGAAGAAGAGAACTGTCTGCAATATTTTGAGGGGAAAATGTGCATGTTTTGTTCATAGCGCTCTCAGAAAAAACAAAAAATGTACATTGAAAAAAGCAGGGGAGGGGCAAAGAGGTATACATATGAAAAGGAAAGAAAGCATTAGGTTTCATGACTCCCTCACTTACTGTCTGCTAGAAATACTTCAAGCAAAGACTGAATATCTTTAAAGGGAGTTCTAGCTCCCAATGGCAGTGAATTTTTGTAAAGAGGCTTCTTATTTTCCCTGTGGAAACATATCTGATTTTAATCACTCTGGTAAGCAATTGGTTTCTTTTATGGGCTTTAATTCAGTATGCTTTATGAGTCCAAACCTTTCTTCCTTATGTGAGTTTTGGCTGGGTGAGGGGAGAGGAATTAAGCCTTAAAATACCATGATACTCTGTTTAAGGGGATTCTAAATCATGCAATAAAAGCATTTAGAGGTTCATGCTCTTCATGGCATGCATATGTAATTCCTGTAGACATTAATGGAAATTCTTACTATTACTCTCAAGGTCAGGGTTGTATTAAGTGCTGGATTGGAGCCCTTAGTGTGTCTTTGCACTTCAGTGGTATCCATGTGACTTAAGTCAAAGGCAGTTGCTGGTAGCTTTTTACCTGTGAAGGACAGAAAGCGTAAATTAAGAGGGTGAGCTGAGTACTGAATTAGGATGTGTGTAGATTTGCTTTTAGGCAGAGACCCTTCAGTCACTACTGTTTATAGGAAAGTGAGAAGACCTTGTTATCATTTCCAGGGATATTTCATTATCTATAAGGTTGTGGAGCTTCTATGCAGGCTGTGTCAATGTAATATAAGCTGCTCTTGTAGACCTGATAACAGGTGAATGTGCCTCATAATTTAATGTGAATGAATTCAGTGCTCAGCTAGGTAAACAGTAAAAATTTGATGGTTATAAGCATTATGCTTGTGAAGAGGGAAAAAAAAAAAACCAGTACCTGGTTTAATGAAAACATTTATTTGGGACTTGAATCGTGTGTTTTAGAGGAGAAACATACAGTGCAGTCAAGGCTCTCAAACAAAACCATAAACCATTTATTCCAGATTTCTAGGATAACAAAGCAATGTGGGAGACCTGCAGTTGTTGATATTCAGGCTGAACTTATTTATGCTACCTAAATACATTTTCAAAATACATTGCTTACTGTTGACTGGAATTGCCAATTATACCCATAGCGCTGAAGATGACTTTTATTATGTAACAGAAAGCTATTGTACATTGCATTGTTTCCCTTGGGCTACTGAGACTAATACCACAATCCATAATGTAATGCAGAGAATATACTTATGCAAGTCAAAGCACTTCTAGAGGCAGAGAATCAAAAGCAGTGCAGTTTCGGTGACAATGCTTCAATTTATCGCTGGTCTTTCTGGAAAAAGTCATTTATGCTTCCACCCCCGCAAACCTTCCAGCAAAATAAACTCTAACAAAATCAAAATTGCATTTCATTGTTTATTTCTGGTTTTTTTGCATTGCACTTCAGCAGTTTGAGTAAAGGAGAGATAAGCTTATTTTAGCAAGAAACAGAGTGAATCCCAGCAGCTAGTTAGGAAACCTGGGTACAATGCTATCATTTGTCATATGTATAATTCACCATAACACATTACTCAGGCTGGAAGATAAACTTGTAGAACTAAATAAACCCCATGCTCTTGCCCCCTTGTATTATAGCATCCTTACAGTAACTGTCAAAAGGATTTAGAAGAAAAGTTCAGGCACGAGGCAGTATGAAGGAGTAAGTGTTCAGCCTCACAGGATGTATCTAATTGTATTCTGCTGGTGAAGATCTTGATGCTGCAGACTGTGCAGACAATGTCACCATTGAAGTTATCGGGAGGTTTGCCTGCAATAAGATCAAGAGAAATCTGTACCTCGACTTTTGAATCCTGTCTGTAGGAGTTAAGCCACTGCCATCAATGACAGTATGAAAGTTGCACTGTACCTTCCAAAAGATGCAACGTTCTTAATTCAATCTAGTTATTGGAAGTTGCCAATTTTTCACACTTAAGATCAGATCTATAATCCAGTAAATACAGGAGTAGCAAGCATATTTGGTTTGAACTTCTATGCTACCTACAGAAGAATCTGAATGTTTGTCAGATTTTGTGCAAAGCAGCAGGAATGATTTCTGTGAACAGTGCCAAATGGTAGTAAGCAATTCTAACCGTTGCATTTCTCTTATAGAACAGTTAAGTGTGTTTTGAAGCACCTCATCTTAGTGATTCACATTCAGTGTAGATGACATAGATAAGATTAGTGAGTATTGGATAAGGTCCTGAAGCATGACAGATTCTGCCTGAATGTGTGCAATGTGCTTTTACGTGTTTAAGCATTTTACTTTGTATGCCAGATTCAACTGCTTGCATTGCATTTGTGCTGGACACATATTTTAAAGCCTTGATTATATACAGGAAACCTAGCAAATAAATAAATTTTCTGTGGTTCAGCTACAGCAGAAGCAGCAGTAAACTGCTTCTGTACTGGAGCTGTTGACTCCTGACAATGCTTGTAAATATGAGCCATCAAAATATTCTGAGCAGAATAAATGCAGATTGGGAGGACAAATGATTCAGTGCTTTAAATGTCGATTGAAGAAAGCATTGCTTATACCTTTTGGTTTGTAATGTTATCATGACAATCTGGGAGATGCATTTATGTACAGTAAACTAATTTTTCTTAGCATTAGGAATTCTGTGCATCGGTGTCAGACTTCAAACTCAAATTTGAATGTGCATTTTGTTTTCTGGCATGCCTCTCTTCCTATTTCATACTGAGATAAATTTGCAGGAGGTGCCAGAACAAAGTTGTACCTGCTACAGAGGTAATGATAGTGGATAGTTTAATTTTACCTGTCTATTCAAATGAAATATGCTTTGGATAAAAGATGGGTATTTGCCTTTTTAGTTTCTAGAAAGGAACTACCCTTTACCCTTTATCTTACCAGCATACGGTCAAATTTCAGGTCTGAACTTGAAAATCAAGGTAAGCAAATGGTATCTCGCCTGTCAGGAAGCTGTGAGTCTAGACAATTTTTGATCAGCATTGACAAGTCAACTGGAAAGTTTTCACAGTCATGTTTTAATAGTAAAATAAAGATGTGGTTAGATGTATGTGCGTGCTATCTTTATCTTAGTTTGATTAGTGTAGGTAACATTTTCTCTGGACATTACTGAAAGATCAGTTTGTGCTAGTGGTCAGAATTCATTGCACAGGCACTGGAGAAGTGCTGCTGTGTAATGGTGAATAAGAGTTCTTGTGATACTTTCTGTTTGATATTGAAAGTGTTGTTGTGTGCTAATCTACCAGTCAGCTACCCTTTTATTTCTCTTCATTGTTGTGGCTACAGAGATTACCTGAATTCCCTTACAGGAGAGAGATCCAGTGATTTGTAGAGTGAACTTTACACAGAGTTAAAGGCTCTGACTTGAAGGACTAGCGTTCAGAGGATGATCAAAAGTAGTATGTGACCTGATGCTATGAAATACCTTTGTAATTTTGCAAATCTTATGACCCAACATTGTTTTGGGATTTATTGCTGACTTCTGTACTTGTTTTCATTGATGCATACCTCCAAAAATGTTTGTAAGAGACACCTTTGGACAGTTAAGTGCCTGAGCAGTGAAGGTGGTTGTGTCTTGGCGTTCTTGTGGATCTTTGACAGGTAGAGAGCCTGTGTCTAGGAAGGCACCTGGGAATCAAAGGCAGAAAAGAGGTTGCAGACTGTTGAGTTTGATAGAAAGTAATTATACGTGAACCTGATAACAATGTAGTAACACTGGTAATGCTCATCACAAATACATTTGCAAGCTTCTTTTTGGGAGAAGAAAAATCATTGTGCTCTGATAGATTTTTTTTATTCCTTATTTTTTTTTAAAGAAAGGTCAAACAGTCTGAAAATACTTACTGCACCAGTGTTCAGAGAAGTGGAACAGCATGTTAAAGTGAAAATGTAGGAGAGAATTTCTAAAAGAAATCACTGAGTTTTCTGTTCGTAGGAATCCTAGGGTGGGGAAAGGGGAGGGAAGAGAACATCAAATGGACTAAATTATCCTGTCCTGTGATATACATGGAAGAAAACGAAAATATTCTGGTTGTTTTAAATTCCTGTCATTGTTACTTTTAAAGGTATTGATAAGATTAAAACATCTGTGGTTGTTATGTAAGAGAGGGAAGCTGTCCATCAGGGAACATGCTGTTGAACAACAGAAGTGGTCTGTGTAATGAATAATTGAAATGCACATTCCTGACTTGTAGAATGACCTTTGGTTAGGGGCCTGACAAAAACTCTAAATGACAGAATTGTACACGTTCTTATAATATAATTGTTAGGTCATGTCACTTGCCTGTGACTGTGTCCTGGGTTCAGGGTGAACCCAGGACAGACTGTTACTGCTTGTGTATTTTAAGATGTGCTTATTGTGATGTGATTATGGAGTCTCAATTTTGCATTTCAGTTTTATCCCTTTCAGCTTTTATTCTGAATGCTGATCCATAAGCAGGCTCTGTTCAAGCTTCCTGGCTCTTATAATGAGGAAACTGGCAGGTTGGCATCACCTGGATCACACATAAGGCTTGAAAAGATCCAGACAGGCTCTGGTTTTTCTCACTGCTGGTTCAGTGCTGCCCCCATCCCTCAAAGGAGGATGTGTCCTTCTTTTAGCTTTTTATTTCAAAAAGCTTTCTGTATATGTAGCTAAGCCATCATCTGATTTCTTGTGCAACTAATGCCTCTTAAGCTGTTCAGAGAGGAGCTATGCAGAGCAGTGAGAAAAATGCAGATTCTTCGTTCAACAGACTCAGGGAAGTGCAACTTTACTGTGGACTGGTTTTAACATAGTAGGAAATAGTGTACATTTTAAAATGGGGAAAGAATTCCACAGTAAAGTGTTTGCACCTCAGGTTATGGCTAGCCTTTTAAGGCACTATACCAAATCTACCTGTGTGTAAGGACCTTCAGGGTCTGTTTTAAATATGTCCAAGTTGTGAGAGTTTTTTATGGTTCTGTGGTTGTGTCTCAGAGGTTCCTTCTGAGTCCAGCGTGCCTTAGAAATGTGAAGTGCTTTGAGCAGGAATTTTTTAAGACAACATGGTAAGATGTGGTATCCTTCCCCCCACCCCCTCCCTCCCTTTTTTCTTTTATTAGAACAATCTGTTGCTTTATTATTCTTCTACTTAACTATATATTGATCCTGAGTAATTCTCTAAAGACACAACAACCTACCTACATTTTCAAAGTGGAATTGTCATTTAATGAATTCTCAATCTTTTGTCTTTGAACAACAGTGGAATTCAGTGGTCATGCATGAAGTATACATTTACTTTGGATAAAATCCAGTAAGGGTTCTTTTCAGTAAAATAGTGCATTTCAAATATTGGCTATTATGCTGAAGACCAGTGTGTCTTGACACACGTAATGCTAAGTCGTCTCATGCATTAGAGTGAAACAAGCTCTACAAGTTCAGAATTTTCAAAGCCATCATCCATTTCCTCTGACAGGAAAGTGGGTTCTAATAACATAAGTATATTCACCAAGGGGGTGAATAGAGGTAGAAATGGTCCAGAGGGAGAACTTGAGTTTTTATTTATTTGAGGTAAACTCTTCTCAATTGGTTTGTATTTGCTATAGAAGCTGAAGAATGCAACACATATTTGATACATATAAAATGTAGGTATATGCCTCGGCACTTGTCCATGTATTTTGAAAAACTGACTAAAAATTAGGAAGGATAAACACATAAAAATGTGGTGGCAGCAAGACTTTTTTTTAAATTTATTTATGTTGCAGTAGAACTGTCATTGTCCTCCAGAGGTTATGAGTGTGTTTAAACTATCTATTTCTGAACTGACTTTCTGGAAGGAGAAAAGAACATAATACGCTTCAGTTACCAGATGTTATTTCAAATGTATGTTTCCAGATTAGCCAATCATGTAGGCTTTGCATGATCAGTGGAGAGTAAGAGAAACCTCCAACTGAAGGTGATTATCTCTCTTTGATAGGTATTTGAAGATAGGTAACTTATGTGAAATGAATTCTGCCCAAATACTAGAAGCAATCAAACAAGGTCTATGGGTAGTAATATTTGTTTAGTCCTTTATAAAAACTACTTTTTACTCTTACACCTGTAGTATGCCATTGGAGTTGGAAGCTTGCAAGAAAACAGAAATGGTGTCTTTGTGTTTGAAATAAATTAATCTCATGTGAGTTAGCTCTGAGCTAGTATTTGAAATAAAACAGGATGTTGTGTAAATTTCAGACCTGTTGATTTATGTTCTATAAGACATGCAGTAAAAATATTTAACTGTTGCACGAGCACAGACACTTAGATGTTCAGAAACCTTTTTCTGTAGAAATATCTATTTTAAATTACAAAATGGTTACCCTTTTTTCTTTTAAGACTCGTTCTTTACTTGCATTTTTATAGCCATAGAGGGCAGGGGAACCCAAGACTGTTGGATGATATTCAAGGATCACCTACTACAAGCTCAGGAGTGCTGCATTCCAACTAGAAGGAAGTGCAGCAGGAGGGCCAGGAGACCTCCTTGGATGGAGAAGGAGCTGCTGAGAAAAATTTGAAGGAAAAAAGAGGCTTATGAAAGGTGGAAGCAAGGACAGGCGGTCTGGGATGAATACAGGGATGTTGTCTGGAAAGCTAGACACCGGGTGAGAAAAGCTAAGGCCCAGTTAGAATTAAACTTAGCTAGGGATGCTAAGGATAACAAGAAGGGATTCTACAAGTACACTGCAAATAAAAGACAGATCAGGGACAACGTTTGCCACCTCTGGAAGCTATCGGGTGATCTGGCTATGCAGGATTTGGAGAAGGCTGAGGTTCTGAATGACTTCTTTCCCTTGGTCTTCAATGGCAAAGGCTCTGACCGCACCACTCAAAACTTGGAAGGCAGATGCAGGGAGTGTGAGAATGAAGACCTTGGGCCTACTTCAGGAGAGGATCTGGTTTGAGACCATCTTAAGAACCTGAACGTGCACAAGTCCATGGGACCTGATGAAATCCATCTGCGGGTCCTGAAGGAGCTGGCAAATGAAGTTGGTAAGCCACTGGCCATCATATTTGAAAAATCATGGCAGACAGGTGAAGTTCCTGACAACTGGAAAAGGGGAAATATACCCCTCATTTTCAAGAAGGGGAAAATGGATGACCTGGGGAACTACAGACCAGTCAGTCTCACCTCTGTGCCTGCCAAAATCTTGGAGTAGATTCTCCTGGAAGGCATGCTAAGGCACATGAAAAACAACAAGGTGCTTGGTGACAGCCAGCATGGCTTCACTAACGGGAAATCCTGCCTGACCAATTTGGTGGCCTTCTATGATGGGGCTACGGAACTGATGGACAGGGGTAAAGCAGCTGACGTCATCTACCTGGACTTGTGCAAAGCGTTTGACACCGTCTTGTGCTATGTCCTTGTCTCTAAACTGGAGAGACATCAATTTGATGGGTGGATCACTTGGTGGATAAAGAACAGGCTGTATGGCCATGCGCAAAGAGTTGTAGTCAATGGCTCAATGTCCAATTGCAGACCGGTAATGAGTGGTATCCCTCAGGGGTTGGTGTTGGGACTGATCTTGTTCAACATCTTTGCCAGCAACATGGACACTGGGATTGAGTGCACCCTCAGCAAGCTTGCTGATGACACCAAGCTGTGTGGTTCAGTTGACACATTGGAAAGAAGGAATGCCATCCAGAGGGACCTTGACACACTTGAGAGAGGTGGGCCCATGCCCCCCTCATGAAGTTCAGCCAAGCCAAGTGCAAGGTCCTACACCTGGGTTGGGACAATCCCAGGCACGGCTACAGGTTGGGCAGAGAAGAGATTCAGAGCAGCCCTGAGGAGAAGGACCTGGGGGTTTTGGTTGATGAGAAAATGAACATGAGCCAGCTTCAGTGTGCACCCACAGCCCAGAAAGCCAGCTGCATATACTGGGCTGCATCAAAAGGAGCGTGACCAGCAGGTCCAAGGATGTGATCCTGCCCCTCTGCTCTGCTCTCGTGAGACCCCACTTGGAGTATTGCATCCAGTTCTGGTGTCTTCAAAATAAAAAGGACACGGAGCTGTCGAAGCAAGTCCAGAGGAGGGTCACGAGGGTGATCAGGGGACTGGAACACCTCCCATATGAAGACAGGCTGAGAAAGTTTGGGCTGTTCAGCCTGGAGAAGAGAAGGCTGCGTGGAGACTTCCAGGAAGTCTCACCCAAAGTACTAAATGCAATAGTCCGAGTTATTACACATTCAGTGCAAATCACACTCAAAATATTGACAAGTCAAGAGGGTATCATAATGTTTCTATTTCAACATGTGAGTAACTCATGTCTTTCTCTGCTTCCTCCCTCCAAGAGCCAGTGGATTGGTTCTAATTAAGAAACATTGGTTCCAACAGAATTATTCCTCTCAACTGAGAAAGAGTCGTCCTACACACCTTTCAAATACCAAAAAAATTACCATGTTGGAGAATCAAGATAAGTCAGCTAGCACATTCCCTCACCCTGCCTTTCTTGCTTTGAGTTCAATTCTTCCCTTATTTCCCGTACAACTGAAAACACTGAGAAAGGAATGGAAGAATGTGTGAATGAAACTGAGATGACTTTGGTTAAATCATTATTAAATAGCTAAATCCTCATATGAAGCAGTTCTGTCATTGTATTTTATTGGAGCATTTGTCTACAATCTCCAAACTGATGTTGAATAGCACATGTTTGCTTTTGCACATACTCTCTTGCGTAGATTTATGTAACTGGCAGGACAGATTGCTACCATAAATATATTAAATGAAAACTGTTGTGCTAGGTTTTAATCTAATTTGTTCTCTTTCCATTTTAACAGACATACTGCTACTATAACAGTTTACGCCACATTATCTGTTGAGCTGTGGTGTGAAACAAATTTACTTTATGCTTGAAATCCCAGGAAAAATTGTGTTCGTTGTTGAGAGGTGGGGCACCAAGATGCTATTCTCTGAAAAATACCCATATAGAGCAGGATTCTCCAGTGACTAGATTTATTTTAAAATCATTATCTTTATCTGTAACTACAAAGTGGCTAAAGCACTACTTGTAGGCCACTGTGAGAAAAGCTGCTGAGCCATGTTCTATTTACAGTTAAATGAAAAATTCTCAGAAAAGAGTGGGTCATTATGTTCCTCCTTTACTGCTTGGATGTAGTGTCTATATCAGCAGCAAAGCAAAATATTTGTTAACTCTCGTTTGTTAAAGCAGGTGAGCTTGGCAGTCTTTCTTCATTTGGATAATCTAGAGGTCATATATCCCTCTGTATATATCTGTTTTAAAAAAGCTCTGGGTATGTATTTTCATGCTAAGACAATTTTTTAGTGCTGAAGGAAACTGTACTTGAGTTAAGCCCTTATTTGGAAGAGACAACTGGCTCACAGTTTTCTCAGGTAAGTTTATCCTGGTCTTTAGATATCACAATTAAAATTGTTTCAATAAATCAACAGGCTCAACTAAACAAATAATCAGATCAAGGCACCAAGTAACCAAACTGAACAAGACTGATACTCAGCTGACACTACTTTGTGGCAAGAATCCAAGATAATCAGTTTTGAGCATGAGTAAGGCATTAACTCCCTTTGTGACCTTGACAGTTCAATTTACTGCAGTGCCCAAGTTTTTCTGTAAATGACCATATCACTTAGTCTACTGCAAGGCAAAGTTAGGAAGGTTTTTCATGAAGAGTGCAAACTAACCTTTTTCCCTGCTCAAAAAGAGGATTAGCAGTGCCTGTATTAAGAAAGATGCAATGATGGATTAATCAGACTACAACTGAGAGATGCAGAGAGATATTGAGTGAAACAGGTGGAAAGAGATTCACCTGTCCCTTCATACAAATAGCATGAATTTACAACTGAATACTTACAGTTGAACAGTGAGCTAGAATTAAGAGGCTGATATTTATTTAGACAAAGTAACTGAAAACAAATCAAGTTTAAAGTGAATTCCAGCTTTTCTTCTGTCTAAAATGGGAGCAAAGATTTTTGTAATCAACACTGACATTCTGAAGCTGGATTGGCCCCAAGTATAAAAGCAGCCTGGGTTATGAGTCAAGCTGCATTGCTGGGGTTCATCCTGCTGACAGTCCATTTGAATTACCTACTTCTGTAACTCCGTTTTTACCCTGTACTAGAAATGTTAGGCTAATCATGTAGCTCAGGGAAATGACAGGAACAGTCCAAGGTTACCACGTGAACAGACTTCTTTTTTGTTTAAGTAAAACTATAGAGTTTCAATTCACAAAGTTTTACTGAACTCTATGTAACAGCTTGATGTATTGATCATTTTGTTTCCTTGTTTGTTTGCTCGTCTATGTGGGCAGTATTAGGAACTTTGCAAAACTGCTAAGACTGAAAATAGGAATGATGGATCTCTGTCTTACAAGTGTAAAATTACCAAAGTAGAATCGCTTTAAAAATATGATTCTCACCTGAGCTGTGCTTGCTACATTTCCGTTAAGATTTTCTGTAAAATTTCTGCAAAATAAGTGGTGATCCTGAAGGTGTTTCACAGAACTATTCCAAGGCCATTGGTAGGGCAGCAATCTATTTTTGAAACATTATTTAAAGTGTAAGTTTAACACTGTGACTAGTCCTTGCTTGAAAAACAGAATAGATGATTTTTCCCCCCCTAAAAGACAGGCACAAGTTTCTGAGAAGTTCATAGGCTCTTTTAGAGAGCGCTTAGCGTGTAGAGCTCCCATACTTTCAAAATTCCCTGGCTGTGAGTGATTTAATGAGCAACATGCATTGGATTCCACCCTGTTTCAAACAAAAAAAAAAAAAAATAGCAGAATTATCTGTCACTTATCAGAACAGGATTATGTGCCAATGTGCAGTCATCCTCGTTGATGATGGGAGCAGGGAGCAGAAAATCAGGTTGCTAAAGGCCTTGTAAAGATTCAGGTATAAGCCCTTAAATCTAAATAAGAT
>JBCJKH010042913.1:0-14372 GCA_039877255.1 Loriculus beryllinus
CTGTAACAGAAACTGTTTTTCAGCAGAAAATTACAATCAGAAACAAACAAAATCCTCCCCCCCCAAGTTTGCTTCCCATAAAAAAAATCCTAACTTAAAAAAGCTATCAGCCAATGAGGATGTAAAGCTTTGACTTGCGAATATGATTTTAAAATACAAAAGGCACTGACAAAAATCCTGTTTCAGGCAACATACTTGTGCTAAAATGGTACCAGAGACCAGAGTTATCAGAATTTACTTCTCATAATGATTCTTGAATACGCAAAAAGGTAGTTTTTCAACTGATTTAACTAAGTTTGGCTTTGGTATTGGCTTTTATTTTACTTCTTTTTCCCCTTGCTCGTCTACATTCCTATGCCACTCTTTGGCTCAAAAACTGTGTGTAACTTTTGCTATACCTATTGTTTCCTTTCTGCTGGTCTATTTCTACCTTAAAACTGAAGTTAGATCCCTAGATTTCCACATCTTCAATTCCAGCTCACAAGACAAGGTTCTACTATTCTTAAATAAAGGAGAATGAATTCAAAGCAGTACATATAATTAATCAAAATAGCAAGCAGTGCAATATTTAAAATAACTGAGGGCTGCCTGGATTATAACAACTTTATTAGCATGTGATTAATAAGCAGTAGAAGTATTACATTTGCTACACATTTGCTAAGTTATTTTATCTTGCTTTAAAGTTAGGTGGCAAAGTTTCAAGCCATAGTTAAGAGATTTGCTTTATTCACAGTATAACATTGTTAACCCCACCATCTGGTCAAACAGCTGAGGGAACGCAGACAACCCTAGAAGGAGGCCTATGTTTCTTTCTTGGGAAATATTTGCCTTACCGAATTATGCAATGGTTTCTAGCTTACTACAGTAGGTTTTAAATAAATCCATTAAAATACTTTGTAGATGGCCTGAGTTTAGTGGGCTCTGTATTTAGCTCTAATTTTGCAGGAAAATAAGATGGCACTTACTTGAGGACCAGGTTGACCCTGAAAAACAAGAAAAGATAAGGTTATGAAAACTTATGACAAGGATTAATTCCTTAAATAGTAGCAAATAGTTACAGTGTTCTCTAATAGGGAGATAACAAAATAATCCAATAACTGTACTGAAGTCAGACTCTTAGATATATATTGATTCCTATATCTATATTGAACTTCAATGTTTTAATTCAATCTGATGAACTTTCTTGCGCTTAAGTCATTCCAGAATTAAATTACAATAACACATCATTAAACTTGCATTTGAGAAACTTAATTGTTTAGATTATAGACCAATTAAGAAAGACCTATTGCGTGGCATGGTTTAGTATGAGGTGTCCCTGCTTATGGCAAGGGGGTTGGAACTAGATGATCTTAAGGTCCTTTCCAACCCTAACTATTTTATGATTCTATTGTATGGAGTAAGAAAGGATCCACAGATGCTGAACTGATCTAGAAGCAACCTGGTCTAGTGGGAAGTGTCCCCTGCCCATGGCAGGAGGAATGGAATTAGATGATCTTAAGGTCCTTTCCAACACTTAACCATTCTGTTTCAACACCTCCATGTTTCAAGGAGGTGCTAATTGCTCTCTATCAAATGAACAAACTCTAAAAAGTGAAGAAACACCTTACAGGTCAAACAATAGTCTTTTTGTTATTGTTGCAAGCACCATAGTTTTAACCAAGTATTACACCAATATTTAAGCCAGCATGTCAGGAATAGATTAACCCTTGTCAGTCACCCCAAGAGTTAACTGATACATTTCCTCTGCCTAATTTACCAACATCAGCTTTGGACTACCCTGGACAAATGAAGAAGCACCCTTTGCGCACTAAAGAGTTGTATGTATCTCCTTACAGAGCAGACTTCCTATGACTGAGGCTCCTAGCCTAGGAAATCCAGTGAAAGTCATCACTTATTCTAGCCCTCTCATTATAATTTATTTGCATGAAGCAAATTAAAAAAACAACTGTGTAAAAAAGTGGTATAGAAGCTGAGACTACGGACTATAACCACCCAGACAATCAGCTCTACAGGACACTATAAAATAGATTTGCATTTGTGTATTTGTATATTTCTCCCTATAAAGAGAGATTTTCTTAAACCCCCTAGGGCTAGCTTGCCTTCCAATGTTTTATGTCACCGATAATATTTCAGCTGAAGTGAAACTACGTTTGCTTTTGTTGAAAGAAACAGCATGCAGACTTCTTAGAAATCTCATAAAACCTTGTCACTTCAGCCAGAAGGTACTGATACACAGAGTCGAAACTTTCCCATCTGAACATCAGGAAACACGTTTTTACTGTGAGGGTTACCCATCACTAGTACAGGTTGTCCAGGGAGGCAACACTGGAAATATTCAAAAGCTATCAGGAGATGATCCTGGCCAACTTGCCATAGATGGCTCTGTTTGAGCAGAGAGGGGAGACCAGGTGACCTCCAGAGGTCTCTTCCAACTTCAACCATTCTGTGATTCTGTGTGATTTTAAAGAAGGGGGCATCTGAAGATAAATGCTTTCTTTAGGAACTTATAAGATTTTTTTGTACTTAACTAAAAACCAGGAAAATGTTTTAATTCACATGCAAAATTTTATTTTTTTAATATAAAAAATATTAGAAATTTCTTTATAGAGAAATCATAGTAAAATACAGATTTATTGCGGCTACCTAATCCTTTCACTGAAGGCAGCCTAAAGGCATTCTTTGTTGAGGTGCTGCAGTTTTGTACTAAGTTCCTTACAACAACATTGCACTATAAAGGTTTGCAGACAAAAATAAGCACTGGCTGCAGTTTGCCAGTTCTAATATGAAACTGTTTTCTAGATTGGTCAATTCTATGAAGTTGTACATCACACTGGGTTAATGAATACAACTGGATATGCTCAGCACTCAGCCTTTATCTCAGTCTTCACATCCCAGCAGGTTTTAAGCTATTTTATGATATATCTGATCCCAAAATCATCAGGAATTGCTTACTTATGCAGTACTGGATAGCTGGTACAATAAATTTGTATAGATTAACTAAACTGAGACCTATGCATACAAACTTTTATAGACAAACTCACAAAACATTTGTCTCACAAATATATCTAAAGTTGCAATTTTGACCAGACCATTAAAAACCATCTCTAAGACATAAAGAAAAACCCAAAACAACAAAAAACAACTTGAAGTATGAAATTACCAAAATGCTTCAACGAAATGTTGATCTAAAACAGTAGAAAGCATATAAACAGAATACATATATATTTAAAGAAAAACATTTGAAAACTGCACTGTTTTTCTTTAACCTAATTTAGATGTATAGGCTATGGTACATGCCATATGTATGACATAAAGGAAGTATACACATAACACAAACATAGCCTAAATTGAATGTCAGAGATGGAATCATGCTCCCGTGAAAGTGATTTTTACTTTGTCTCAAAATCAGTATCACTTTGCCTCTCTGTCATTGTGCATTTATAATTACTTTTTTATCATATCAGCAATACAGAGAGAGGAAAGCTAGAAACTGAAGTTTTACAGGACAATTGTTTTTCATTGTGACACAGAACTCTGTAAAATAATGGGCAATGTAATAGTTTCATTGCTCTTAGTTAACATGTGCTATCAACAGTGCAATCATCCTGCACTTAACTGCAAATGTAGAATGTTGAATACAAAAGTAGCCATAGCAGGAATTTTTTATCCTGTTGGCTATGAGCTCCTTGAGTATAGAAGGAACTTTGCATTAGCAAAGGTAGCTATTTTCTACGGGGGGTTTTTTTCAGTTCTTTCTAATCCTTCAATATTTTTTTATGCTCTTAGATGCTCCTTGCCTGACTAGCTACTGCAGTTACAGTATAATTTTCTCTTCTCACTAAGGATCCAGTAAGTGACACTAATCGGAGGATGCAGCAGGCACTATATTATGAAACTCATCTGCTCTGCTTACAAAGGTACAGGTAGAAAAAAGCATCACAATACTGATCTTTTTTATAATAAAGCTCTGTGAATTACTTTTGTGTTCATTAAAAAACACTCTAACATGAATACAATCTGATATTGCAACTCCTTTGAGCAAGCTCAATCTCAATTAATACGCCCGTGCTCCCAAAAGGGCTCCGGGATGGCTGAAAACACACCGGTTTATTCCTGCGCAAATCGTTCCCATTGCATGTTACTTGTGGATTAAAATGCTTTAGCTGGAAGTATTTCTCTAAATTTTAGATAATAAAGAGAGTGAAGATACTCTTCAAGACTGAAAAGTCAGCATTACTGTGATTTCTTTTAATAAATATCTCTTTATTGTAAAATTGATTCATTGTGTGTAACTAACAACTGCCTACTGTTCTTTGCATGCACGTACAGATCAGTTCCAACAACAATAATTAGTTAGGTGTGCCTGTGTATGCTGCTTTGAATCTCTGGATCATTGCTCATGCACTTGATTGCCTATTACTGTTTGCTGCTTATTTATTTATTTATTGTTAATCTGAATTACTACAGTGGATATAGCTGCATAGTATGTCATGGTTTCAGCAAAATTTTTAAACCAATTTTCCCTTTTATACTCTTGTTTCCTGATTAATGTGTTATTTTGAAGGAGAGAAAGGGATCAAGGTTGGCAGCCTATTCTAATTATCATGATCGAAGGTATTCTATGGTTGACAGTTAATGCCTTTCTAGCAATTTAACCTAATATTAGCTGCTGCTATGTAAATGATACTAAAAGAAAAGATGTATGGTGCAGCCAGGTCTACTTGAAGTCAACAGGTAAGCTATTAATCTGCTATAAGAGGAGATTAAAGAAAAAGCTTATTGACTGGAGGCTGCAAACACTGCAGAAAATTTACTTAGCAGTGGAAAGATACCGCAAGGAACACAAGAAAAAGTCTTAAGAGGAGAAAATGGAAGCTCACACTGCAAGTTAACAGGTTGAGCATGCAAACAAAATGAGGCTTGTAGTAGATGAAAGGACAGAAAAGACGTTTTGAGAATATCAGAGAAAAGACCTGCCCTGGAAAAGGAGAGAGGAAGCAAAAACAACAGTATGAGAAATCACAGGAACTGGATTTTCACATCTTTTGCATTATTTTCATCTTTAAAGAACTGAGAACATAAACTTCCAGGCTCATAGACCCAAATATGTAGATATACAAATACATATACATTCATAAATGAAATTAAAGGTTATTTCTGCCTTAATTCAAGCAGCATCTCCCCAGACAATATCCAGGATAGTATATGAATGCATTTAAAATGAGATATGAGGCTGTTCATATCTAACCAGTCAACAAAATCAGGACAAAGAAATTAAGACACAAAAATGAAGAAAAAGGAAACCATCAAGAGTCACAGATATGTGGTCAGAAATAATACCCTGCTCCTTGAAAGGTACCAGGAAACTATCCTTGTAGAGCATTCTCTGGACAGAGCACCTAAGTAGGAACATCTGTCTTCCAATTTAATCTAGGCAGAAAATTATGAGAAAACAGGAATAGCATGGCTGACTTCCATTTCCTTGGATAGACACAAAAGACTGAAGTGACTCTTCAGCACTCTGCTAAAAATCTATGCTCCTGAGGTGAAAATAAGTTATGCCAAATATGTGATTAATACACATTCTAGCATGAGTAATTAAGAAAGCAAAGAGGGAATATGTGCAAGAGCTAAATTACACTGGTTTTGAACAAATCACCTACCAGCTTTCCATCCATACCAATCGGACCCTGGGATAATCAAAAGTCAAAACAAAATGGAACAGTTAAATGAGAGGAACACTGAAGACGAGGAAAAATATACAGACTTGGGGAATACTACGGGCTTTAGAAGATGAATAACAATTTCAGCAGGTAAATGCAGTGCCTTAAAGACATTTTGAGAATGAAGGCACAGAAAACAAAAAACAAAAGAAGCAGACCAAGGACAGAATTAACAAAAACAGTACGGTGGAATGTAGCCAGGCAATAGCTGGTGTTTAACAAAAGACATGTTCAACATGCAATGAAGGAATTGTTAGTTTGGCAAATCACAGTGGCACAACATAATAAATCATATGAAATAATGCATCTGGCTTGTGGATTTTTCTTTAAATAACAGAAAACAGAATATGTAGCCCATTTACTAAATGCTTTTATCACATGGTTGCAAGATGATAGAACAAACGCTTAAAACCTCACAACAAATCTGTATTAAACTAACATTACAATAATCACAGTTAATAAGAAACTTCACCTATCGCACTGAGGTGCTAAATATTTCTGGCTATGTTTTGGCCAAGAAGTCTTATGCCTCATCCTGATTCTTTTTTTTTATTCTCTTGGGAAACATGGATATATTCTTGCTGATACTTTATAAGTTACTTGTTTCCTTCAGAGTTCAGTTATATGGATGCACATTCTAGAAAGGATTTAGTGTGGCTGTAAGTCCACTGTTGTAAGTCAGTAACTGGTTCTGTATCAACTGCAAGTTTGATACAGAAACTTGTCAAAGGAGGGAGAAGGGGGTTAGAGAAAGGTGGATAAATTTTAAATTTAATGTTTAGTTGGTATGTCTTCTGACAAATGAACAGTAAAGCTGCCTTTCACTGACAACAGAATAGCAGGCAGAGAAGTTGGTTTTGCCATTAAATTCCTCTTTTGGGCTGAAACTGAGAGGTCACGGGTCTTTGCCCCATGCAAAAGGGACACTAGTTTATGCTTGCTGGAGAGTTTTCTCTTACATGCTGTCACTGAAGCCAGGTTTTTGCCCTGGAGCTTCACAGACACTCTCTCAAGACACCTTTCCTAAGAACATGGCCCCTTAGGACCTACTCCTAATACTGCTTGGTTTGGATCACAGTTGCTGAGAAGACAGCACATAACATATGTGCTGATTTAATGTTTATCTATCTTATCTTGCTTGCTTTTTGCCCCCTTTCTGACCACTACTTTGGCTTGCAAGCAAAACTCAAAGTGAAAGTTTAGTCTAAATCAGGTCTGCACGGGTTCTGCTGACCTCTTCATCCAGAACTGCATATTCCTACATTCTGCACTAATAGGCAGTATAGCCATATGAATGAATCAGTTCAACCAGCTATTGAGAAAGTACTAAACACTATGAAAATGTGATCCCATACCAATTTAGTGAGTTCCCTAGCTATCAGCCCTCTCCCAGCCTAGCTTTGCCAAAGATCCCACACAAACTTAGTATGGAAGAGGACATCAGTTTGGATGTACTTACTATGAAATTCATAATTTTTGGTTACATTCTGGGCTTTCTAAGAAGCTTGTGCGCTAACTTGTCAGATCAAATAACAAGTTACTGTGCATGGGAAGCCCTGAAGGAGTAAATCCCTTAGCCCCCTTTTTCTTTAGAGTCACATTATGAGTAGATGACATGCTGAGAGTGTAAAGTAGGTCACCAGCATCTTCATTATCTGCATGACCACTACTTTTTTATGTATTGATATCCTGGGAAAGTCTGTGATTATTGGTATGATCTACGATATCTTTCAAAAGTTACCACTGAACAGTTCTTGCTTGGTATCTAATGGAACAAGCAACACTTTCCAGTGCATTAACACATCAGCTTTTGCTATTATGCTTCCTCAGTACCTCTTGGTCACACAAGTGCAGCACACACACATCAATTACTGATTTTCTCATAGGTATTTAGCAAATTTCTGAATATAGTGCTATGCAACTCAAAAGTCAGACTGCAAATTATTAGATTTTCTAGATTTTTCTAGTACTATACAACAGGTTAGTTATCTAGTAATATTAACACACAGTCTGCTGCAGGTGCAAAAATGAAGGCAGAGTTATGAATATGTTTACTTCTAGAGAGCAAACTCCTTATATCAACAGATAAAACACTTGACAGTGAGTCATTGCACATATGTAAAGTTCCCCAGTGGGCTGTGTGGGCCAGCAGCTAAGTTTAACTGATCAGACTTCCGCAAGCTTAGACCAAAACATAGAATTATTCTTAAAATGAATAAATACAGAAACAACTTATGCAAGCATTTGTAGAAGGAAAATTCATTACAGGGTCAAACTGTTGGCTCAGAGGGACTGGTCAACAGCTCTTACATCTTTAGCAGTGACTGTATTTTGCATACAAATACTGTTCAGGGAAAGTTTCTTTACCATGAAAAAAATAAAAATACATATATATATACACATATATATACACATACATACTATTTGTGCTCCCTTACAATTGCAGGTATTTTAACTACTGTTAATTTTTTTGCTTGTTCTTTATCTATGCTTTATAACTTCTGCAATTGAGTTAAAGGACTGTGCACAGCATCCTGAAGTGTCTCGGTAAAGAAGAATCAGAAATTTCCAGTAGATGGAAGATAATAGAAATTTCCCACATGATTTTATTTGTATCAGGACTATTTAGTTTGAAGTTTAGGAAAATCTTCTGGGATTTGCTTTATAGAGTAAGAGAAGAGAAATTTGCTTGAGACTTAAAGAGAAAAAAAATCTCTGAAGAGGTCATTACTGTGACAATTAGTAAGTCTTTCATTATAAAAATACTAAATCTTGAACAATAAAACATGGTCATTTCTTTCCTCTGTTGTAAAAAGAGTGAAAACACTTGTTTGTTTTTTAATGGAAAATTAAGTTCCATAGCTGGTACAGGATAGGCAAGAAGGAGAAGCCAAAATTAGGCTACTTCAGGAGCGAATGTCTGTGTAAGGCTAAGTTGCCAGCTGGGATTAAACTTCAACACTGGATATTCCCTTACAGTATTATATACACTTTTTTCCAAGCTCTTCAACAGCAAAGATCCTTGTATGGTAATTTTTTTTCGATTTCTTTTTTCAAACAACACCCAGCTATGTACTACTACCTATGTACTAACCACTACCTACCTATCTACCTGTCCTAACACGGACACAGATCAGACATGGGAGGAAGGGGAATATGAGTGCCATTTCAGTCTGGTTTAGTGAAAAGTAGCTTCCCTGCTTCAAGAATACTGTAAATATAATGTTTCTCAAAGAACCACAATTTTAGTTCAGATTTGGAATGCTACACAAATAGTTGTTTTCCATTTAAGCACTTTTTACGTATGGTTACTCTGGAGATAAATATTTTAAGGACTTTTGGGGTTATTGTTTGTTAGAAATTGATTATGTAAGCAAATGCACCAGAAAACTTGACAGTGGTCCTATCAAAAAGATAGCCATTATTATTACTTTAGGTAGTTTCAATGCAATATTTATTTCTTCAGAAAATTCTGAGTCAGAAATGAAAATATGAAAAAATATCACGTGTTGAAATCTACTATGTGATAAAGGAATCTTCCAAGGGAAGGAGAAGATGATACAAATTACCTTCTTACTCTTCCCCACTCATCCTTCAGTGGCTCTTTTTTATTTAAGGAATACTCATCAGAAGACTGAGTTCTGAAGCAAAAGATACATAATAATCAGAAAATAGACATCACTTCTTCTTTATA
The DNA here is from genome assembly GCA_039877255.1 of Loriculus beryllinus. Taxonomy (NCBI): domain Eukaryota; kingdom Metazoa; phylum Chordata; class Aves; order Psittaciformes; family Psittacidae; genus Loriculus; species Loriculus beryllinus. The sequence goes on from JBCJKH010042913.1 coordinate 9,418, forward strand.
AAATGCAGACTACCCTCTATTTGAAGGGGTTTTGTCTTTAAATAAAATGAATCGGCATATTTGAAAGTGCATAATTTTGGTAGGTTTATATTGAAAGCATACAGATAAATCTGTTTGTGGCAAACACAGTCTGTGTGGAAAGAATGAGGAAAACTCTTGAGGTCATAAATTACTCCAATTCTAGTTGTGCATAAATATATTACAAGTAAGCCAATTATCTCCAAAAGCATAGTAATTTCTCTAACTTGACTCACTGTTTTTATTTGGTGTGAAAACAAATATTTTAGAAAGAAATTTCTCTCCCAGTGTAGACTACAGGTGTCTGAAATACTTTGCACACACAAAATCGGTACAGAAACATCTTAACTTCTAAGAGAGACATGAATACCATTCTACATTGTATTTCCATTTACTGGTACTTAATGGCACAAATAAGTGGCTGAGGTTGTTTTAACATTTCTGAGAGCCAGTGTTGGCACAACAAATAAAGCTAGTGGCACATAAAAATGCCACAGCTGAAGTTGGCCAGCATACAAATATTTTCTGGACTCAGTTTGTAATGCACTGAATTAAAAGTGAGTTTTCATACTGACTTTGATAAAAGTGTGATTTTGCACTGGGTTGTAAAAAATAAAACAAATAAATAAGAAAACACACATTTTAAGGGATTCCCCAGTTTTTTTTATTTTTTCTAATCTTTTAGATCACACATTTGGCAGTTTAAAGACAAGACTAACACAGATTATCACAGCAGCATTTCAGAATTCAGAAACTCTTATCCTGATGAAATTCTTAGACTAAACTATTCCACATTTCTAACCAATCTACAGTAAGCTTGATTGTTGAATTGTTACTTGCAGCTGCCTGGAAATCTCTGATGTTAATACATACACAAAGGAGATTCAAAAGAAAGCAGGAATCTGGCTTTAGAGCAGCTGTGTGAGCTGCATGCCACTTACTGTGTCAGGCTGAGTTTAAAAATACCTATATGGAGTTAAAAAAAAAAAACCCAACAGAAAATCTCAAACAGCAGGTTTGCAGATCATCTCCACTAAGTTCAGATAAGGTGAAAAACCTTTTCAAACCACCTATTTTAGTTCAAGATTGGTAGAAGCTAAAAAACCCACAACTTTCAGGTTTCCCCATCACAATACCATTAAAATGGTGGGTCTCCATATCTGTCTTTTTTTCTCCTTCGTTTAATTGCAGGTTTATCAAGGCTGACTTAATTAGATGTAATACAGCATTCCTAGCACGGATATATAATTTCTAGCAAGTCTGATGAGATTTCTTTTCAGTGAAGTTTTGTCTGAGTTTATGTGGGCAAATGAGTATGATAAGCTTGTCAGCTTGTCAGCTATCTAATTTTTTCCTACTAATGAAATTGGTTCTTTTTCAACAACAGAAAGTGATTGCTGTTCAGAGCAATATGAGCAAACAGCCTGGTTACAGAAGTCACTTGCTGCACGCCTGAAGGAAAAAAAGAGTGCACTAAATCAACCTGAAACAAGTGTCTCTGGCCAGCAATCAGGACACTACTGAAAGAAACCTTAACTTATCAAGATCATTTGGGATGGAGAAAACTTTGTTGTGAAAAAAAAATTTAACTACGAGACAAGCTGAGCCTACTGCCTAAAACCTCTTTATCACAAAAAAGCAAAATTGCTAATAAAAGAAACAATGCAAGGCTCTTTCTTCCCTTACGTATTTCATGTTAGCTAAGACATAAATCTCAACTAGGTGGATCATCACTTGGATATTGAAAAGTAAGTATAAATGTATTCCAAGGTAGAAGATACAGAGTTTTAAATTAATTTAAAAACAAGAACAACAACAAAAAAACCCAAACCAAAATTCCCAGCTGCCTGATCTTCTTGACCACAACTCTGGATCATGTCTGAATTGCTAAACATTTTACCTCTTTCAGTCTCCAGAAACATCATCTTGCTTTCCTAGTATCTTTCAAAGCACTGATGCAAAATTTATCATTCAAAATTTGAACTACAACCCCTTCCCCAATACTATTTTTATATCAATGGAAAAACTACATTAACTAAAATCCAAAAAGCTAAAACAAAAACCAAACCAAACAAACAAAAAACCAAAACCACAACAAAAAAAACAACACAAAACAACAAAACAAGAAACCAACCAGTCAACCAAGTTTATTCTTAAGCCCTCAATACCCTCATCCTGCAATTCCAGTTATCTCTCATTTGGTTGCAAGCCGCATGTAAACTCTGTCATCAGAAACTCCTACAGAATTGCCTTTGTCAAGCCAACAAGGATCTCAAAGCATATGCTGGAAGCACAGAAGAGCCTCAGAAGCAAGATTCTGATAAAACCTGAAGAATGAAGAGTAACAGCAATATGATTAAGGCTGCAGACTATGCCTCCATCAACCAGAAAAGCTATACTAGGTTCCCAGTTGAGAATTTAGTTCATGAGCAAAAAAATTATCAGGAGGTATTCCAATCTGTATTTTAAACCACCTGTCAAGTGTAGTGCCTTCAGCACAGAGAAATATGAAGTATGTACATGTAAAGCAATAACCCAGAGCTAATATTAAACTGCCAAGCAGAACTGACAGGAATCTTACACATATTTTGCTGGTTTTGTTACAGAAAAGAAAATGTTTGCATTTTTTCATACTTTTTTTTGTTTATTTGAATTTTAAGAAACAAAAGGACAGGTGACCTGAAGCTCTGAATTTCATTAATGGCTTTAGTGTCCATATTAGCCTAAATCAGATGACGGAAATCATCAATAGCAAAACAAGATGAAAGATGAGTAACAGTTTAAAGATTCCAAAATAAACCAGAAATATCAGGTACAGTCTCCAGTACTTTCCTTGGAGCATCATCACTCTAGATTATGAGACTCCTAGCCAGTAGCCCTTCATGGAGTCTAAATACTCAAACAGTTCCTTTGCAATTATAAGATAGACTGGTTATGTGTAGAAGTAAGCAATTTGGAGAAAGAAAGAAATATTTTTCAGAGTTTGGCTATTCAGAGGATGGCTAGACTACAAAAGAAGCACTGCATATGGTAACAATAAGGGAGTACAAAGAGTTCTATGCAAGAAAAATTATAGTCACAGCTTTTCAAAAGCATATTTCACAGCTGAAAAATAATTGCTGAGATACTTTTTATTTTTATAGTTACTGCAGGAAATCTGACAGGCAATTTCTTGCGGTGCAGATGCTTTTTTGAGTATCTGAGCACTGTCACTGCTCTTGCTGAAGTATGTATGCAAACAACCATGAGAAAGGACTGGGCAAATCTAGAGTTGGACGAAAGACGTGGGCAGAAATACTTCTATTTATCATGGCCAACACTGCACACACTGCAAATATATAGGGAAAAAGAGACAAGTACGAATATGAATCCCAAACTGTGAGGCACCTTGGTTGTCTTCATACATCAGGCTAGCAAAAAGATTATATCAGGACACTTTTTTTCTCCTGGTAGCCTATACATCTCATCCACATCTGCAAAATTCATAAAGTCACATCTGTATGATAAATGAATGCAAAGAGTAACTACTGTTAGCCCCAGAAAGAGTAAGAGCAACATAGTTCAAATTTTAGTAAAGAATGGAGTCACGTGGACTCTGTTTTGCTTCGGTTCATTTTAAATGTATTGTTTACCACTAACTAACACTGTTTACTGTAGACTACAACCTCAAGCATGAAATATTTAACTGATACTCAGATGCTTCTTCATGAAAAAAAAAAATATAAAAGAAAATTGTAAAACGAATCTGCCTAACCTTGGCAAATAATGTACGGTACAGTGAGTTGAGAAACAGCAGAATGTAACTGCCTGCTGTTAAAAAATGAACTGTATTGAAATTGTAATCTTAAAGTGCTTACCCCCATATGCCTCACCCATCCATAAAAACAGTCTTCTGAAGGATTGCAGAGCTATGTGTTTCCATAAAAATATTTCATTATGCTACTGAATTCCAGCATAGCTTAGCACGTACTTAAACATGGGGAACATACACCAGAGACCAGACAGAAATCTACATTCTACCTAAAAGTTCTCATTTCTCCTGAAGAAACTGAAACTCCTGTATCTGTAAATAGAAAGCACATGGCCAATTCATCAATGCCAACATTACTGTGTGAATATATTTGATGTGGTTGGTGCCATGTTGATGAGAAAACAATAAACTGTGAAAAATGTCACTTCTCAAAAATTAGCTGGCTAGCATTCAGTAGGAGATAAGTTGTTGTAACAGCTGTGGCATGATGACTTTGATGAATTAGCTTTTTGTTCTCCTGGAATAATCTGTCTCCTCATACTACTATGGAAGTGAATCTGTTTGCTCACTGAAGCCCTACTGAACAACAATTTTGTTATATATGTTCTGATGGCTTTATAGAATTGAAAAAAAATTAATGCCACTTCTTTCAGTCAATCTCTTTTTTGGTTTCTACACATCTTCTCTTTTCAGGGGGAATGAGGTCCATTGAGGAAAAATCAAAATACCATCTTTTGGTGAGTAATACAGGAGCAAAGAGAAATAACCTTCAGTGGCCAATTTTTGACCTTTCCTTGTTGGAACCATCAGCTCTGGAAGATTAGCACAACTCAAGAGCAGGTGTGTAAATTGATTTTTGCTCCATTAGGACAGAGGAACCTGACCACCACATCACTTTTGTTTGTCTATAGAGGATATATTTTGAATGGGGCTCCCAGGGAATTAAGAAAAAAATGCAGCTGCCATAGAGACACTTCACTTTTGACTTATAACAAAGGAGATCAGTCAGAGTGAATACATCTCCATTGAAAAGGAGAACTGTTACAAAGGGTTTAAAAGAGAACAAAACAAAAACTCAAGATACTGAAGTGTTTATAAATAAACATGTAGATAAATCCCCAATCTCTTTCAACTATTACTGATCGAAGAGAGCTTTGTTCGAAGAATACCAGGAGAACCAAAATGG
>JBCJKH010042926.1:10145-27522 GCA_039877255.1 Loriculus beryllinus
CCCCCCCCCCCAACAGCATATATACTGTATATATATCATATATATATATAAAACAAGGAATTAATATAGATGGTGAACTTTGTAGTGACCCCTGTTGGTACCTCCACGCAACAGATAAGGAGCAGCTGTACCTTAGCTCAAGAACCTACCTACCTCTGGGAGCCCTTCAGTGATCAGGGTCCTCTGTGTCTGAGATTTTCATGACTTCTATTAAGGAGCTGTTTCACGAGTGGCTTTGCAATGGGAGCACCAGAAAGCAGACTGCCCTCTTACCATCTCATCTGCCCTTTCGGTAAAGGACTGAGGTACCTAGTGTTCCTCCCGTACCCTTTAAATAATTAAGGATTTCAAGTGTGCCAAGTTGTGTTAATTACAAACTAGCCTTCCTGCTGCAGGAATATCTTCACGACAGATAGTACCATCTTCAGGCTCCAGCACTTTAGACTGCTTGCTGTATATGCTGTGTGCAGAAGGCCACTCAGAGCAGATGAACGTTATCATACAATAACAAAGTGTGATACATTCCCCATGTCAAATTGCAACTCAGATAATTAAATTCTTCCTACCTACCTTCCCATTTCAACTGAGAGTTATATTTCAATTACTATTCTAAAGATTTATGCAGGCTTAAAGAGGAACTATTAAATGTTTCTTGCAGTCCATTCCTTATCTGACTACAGCTGAGCAGTGAGAGTGTGAGCCATCTGTATCACTTCATTTGAATGGTAAAGTGCTTAGAGATCTGTGGGAGATGAAAAGCATTTCGGATCAAATCACACCCTCAAAGTGTTTCATTAACTTCTTCTAAGATAATGTCTGCTCTTAATCTTAGTGAAAGAACTTGGAAATCTCTATTACCCATTTCAGGTCTGAAGCAAGAGAAGATCCAGGTAACAAAAAACGAGCCTGGGCCATCAAGCCCAGCACCTGATCAAACACTTGTACAATATCTGTGCCTCTCCAGGTTCACATTTTTACTTTTCTTTGTTGCTGGTTAATTTTTAATTGAATTGGAGTTTTTTTCCTGAGTTTCTTCCAACCCATTTCTAAAACCACTGCACTTATGAGTGAGCATAAAATACTTCCGGCACTTACTTTTCTTTCTCTCTGTTTCTCTTTTTAGTTCCTAAGGGCCTAAGTATATACAAACGCAGTAGCAATCAAAATTAAACCTTGCATCCGAACAAATTGCAAAAGAGAAAATCTGTAGTATTTTAGGATAAAATAGACACCTTCAAAATGGTGGTGTGTCATTTGTAAAGCCTTGTTTTATAAAGAAAGAAAGCATGTAGTTAAGTATATAAGCGGATCTGATTTATTGGAGAGCAGTTAGCTGGGATGGCAGTAGCTCTGCCCACACAGACTGCATCAGTTCTGACCTGCCTATGCCTGCAGCCCTTCTGTGCCACTGGTTGTTCTGTGGTTTGGTGTCTGCTTAAAACTCTGCTCAATGCTCCAGTGGTTCCCCAGCTGGTGAGTATAAGAGCAAGTGCTGGTGCATTTCTAGAGTTGAATTGGTAGTTGCTATTGCTGCTTTCTGCCAAGACTTTAACCTTTTTTCAGCAGTTGTGCACCATGTTAGTGATTCTCTGCAAACAGAAGTCTGTATTAAATTGGCACTGGAGTTTGTGCCCTGGAGTTTGTTCAGACACTAAAAGCAGCTGAAGGGAAATTTGAGTTTTATTCTAAAATGTAAAGTTCCTAGAGTTTCCTCTCTTCTTCAGCAGGTGTCACAGCAAGTCATACCTCCTAAATGACCCTGTTAGTTTGAGTTAAAGGCATTTAGGGTTATGGCGCAGCCTTTACAAGCTGTATCTTGGTAATTCCTACTTCATCTTCCCTTCCATTCTGACGCCAGCAGATGGATGAAGTGATGGGGACAAATGAAATGTTTAAAGCACCTCCCGGTGCTATAAGCTCGACAGGAGCTAGCCTTTTATCCAGGACTGTACAGCTAAACTACCAGGTCATGTACATATTCACTGTAGTGTACACATGCTTCACATATATAAACTTGGTATGTTCAGTGTTCTAATCTTTGTGGTATTTGTGAGAATAGGCTCAAGTTACCAAGCAAGGTGCCTACTATGATGCTTTCCTTTGAGCATTTTTCATACAAAAGGTTTGTTGTTTAATAAGCACTTGCACCTTAATCTTGAATAACATTTCAAGTCTTTCTTGCTGTGTCATCTGATTATAACTGTTTACTTCACAGCCAGAATATGCAAATACCCACAACATGTCTTTACAACGCAATGATAAATTGCCAGAAGTGGACTGGGGTAAATGTTTCCAAGAGTAGAGCAGAGGGAGATATGGTTCTTCCAGCCTTGGAGTGGAGGTGAGAGGATCTGCTTCTGTTTCCATGTTTGGTACTGCCTCTGTGCACACAGGGATCTGTCCATGGGATGTGCCAGCTCTTGGCTTTTCCCACCTTTCCTAGCAAGATGAGGGGGAAAGAATGTGGTAAACCCAAGAGTAGAGGTGCTGGGAGAGTAGAGACGCCATTGTGTCAGTGGGGACTGGGACTGCTGAAAACAGAGCCAGCATGCTGACCATCAACCTTGAGACTTCTTGGGCTACGTGCCTGGGACCCATCTAGCAGATGTTTTTCCTCAGCAATTGGCACATATAGCACACCTTGCAGAGGAGGTATAGCCTGGGAGAGGGGGCTGGAGAGCCACATTGACCTTCTGATGACAGATTTCTGACTGCAGAGAGCACTGCTGCAATGAGCCAGAGGTGTGGGTTCAGCTCCAGGTCCTGCTTGCCAGGCTGGGCTTGAGCTGGGTAGCAGCTCTGTCCTGTGTCTTTAGTGAAAGTCCACATATGTACCTGCGTGGAGGGGGCAGCAGCCTTGCAGTGACACTCTAGCAGGTTTGAGTATCTGCTGAATGTCGTCCATGTCACTGGCTTGGTGAAGAACAAATGTTGCCTTTACCTCTTTTAAGGACATGGGAGAACTTTGAGTTAGTGGAAACACAGGATCATAAAGCCATCAGTGTAAAACAGGACAGTCTAGTTTCCTGAAATGCAGCTAGATAGGTGGAGAGATTAAATTGTGGTCCACTTATTCTCTCACCACCTAAGCCTTAGTATTTTAAAATACCTGCAGGAGACATACAAGTGGACTTAGACTTTCAGTGAAATATTGATTACATTTGTAATTTCATGGTGGTTTAAGATATCCAGATCAACAGGTTGGGTTGTGGGTTTTTATAGTGTACACAGATTAAAGTAGAGATTGGATTTGTTACCTAAAACTTAGTCCAAGTAAGAGGATTTGGCAGCAGAGTGTTTGAATTTACTTACTTTTCAAAGTGGTCTTTTTTTTACTTCGCACTTCCTCTGAGGTTAAGCTGCCAAATAGCACAGTCCAGGCTCTTCCACTGCTTCTGGAGCGCCAGTAAAACCTTCCCCTGAAGACCCTGAGACCTTAGATCACTTCCCCCAGGTTTTCATTTGCTGAATTCCACTTATACAGAAAGCAGGTGTTTTACCACACTTGGTAGAAAATGGTATTGCTATTAACAGCTCAAAATAGGCAGTTATCTGATAACACTGATAAATGAGTGCGTTCTGGGAAGGGAATGTGTATTATTTAAGAGGCATTATCTGAGCTGAATTATAAGGTGGGTAGGAACACCCCTTCCTTTTGTATGAGTGCAACTGAAGGGCACGCTGTATTTCAAGTATGCTGTATGGGATTTATAGTGCAAAGGACTTCATTATAGTGTGCTCTAATAATCACAAGAATATTTCCATGCTTCTTGCAAATTGTTGTAAGGGGTGCACATTAGAAAGGGGCAAAATGATCACATTACTAATGTTTCTATCACAGGTTTATTATTTTGTATATTTAGAAGTAATTTTTAGGAGATCAATAAGAAGGCTGTTTCAAAAGAGATCACTAACAGAACTGCATTTTGGTAATTTCTCAAAACAATCACTATACCAATCCCAGGTTAAGTTTTATTTTGGTGCGATGTTAGCATAGGCTCATGTCCAAGTCCAAATACAGCTTTGGAGCTTCCCCAAATTTCAGAGACAGTTAGATCTGAAATTTCCTTTTCATCACTCCTCGCTGTTTACATTGGAGCTATACTGCCAAGAGACCCCAGGTAGTAGAAAGTCAGGACACACCACTGGTCTGACTCTGTGTGGTAGCTGAACATAAAGAGCACAGATTTTTGAAGTTAACTCCGAAATTTGTCCTCTCCTGCTGAGAGCAGATGCTGACCAAAACCAGGATTTTCAACTCTGGTGAAATCCAGATCTCAACCATGTGATGGGACAGGCTATGCTATCAGGTTTATACTGTTCTCATATTTGCAGCACATTCTAGATACATACTTTTGATGCGATCATGATTTGGTAACCAGGGCTATCTGACAGTCTACATGAGAATGGGATTCAAAGCTTTCTCATTATTTGTATGTTTACAAGTTATTCTTCTTCAGTAAGATGAAAGGTTCTATATTGCTTCAGGCCTTTCCTGTACAGCCATTGAGACCCAGCAGGTTAGTAAGACAGATTATTTCATCTCATGATGACACATTGCATAGTTTTCTGTCTCAGGTTGCTGGAGATGATGTATAAAATTGGGGTCTGTCAGAACATCAGGCACTCTTTTTTTCCCATTCTAATTCCTTATTTGTATTGCAGGGGTTCTTTTCCGGCTTTGCTAAAGAATTAGTCATCCAGTTGAGAAAGTTCATTTAAAAGCTCAGACCTTCCCAGCAGAGTATTCAGCTTTTCAGATGCACAAAATCCTGCTTATCTTCTGTCATTAAATATCTTGGAGAGTCATCAGCCAGAGTATGATGATGGTCTTTGTGGTCTGGACAAAACCCAGATCTGACATCCAGAATTCCTCAAGGAATTCAAACAGCAGGGTTTCTTTTTGTATTCTCCCCTACAGAGTTTTGTTATCAGCAGAGACAAACACAATTCTTGTGCAGTGCTAGACCCTGATTCTGAGAGGGTTTAAGCATATTATTAGATTTCAGTAGGGCGGCTTGTGTATAAATTTAAGCAAGAATTTGTTACAGGACTGGAACAATCGTGAATAAGATGCATAGTACTCCTGAGACCTTTTGATGAAAGGTATTGTTATCTGTATCACTCATATCAGGTATGTTACTGTTACATGAATGCTGGTTTTGTCAACTCATTGTCTAATGTTTGGAAGAAAACAGATATGAACCCTAGATAGCCTGAAAGAGAATCAACATATCACAGGCACTGCATGTAGATTCTTCCATAGCACAACTGGCTGACAGGTATTTATGGAGATAAAGGTCATACATTCTTTTGTGTGTCAAGCTACAGTTTGCACACAGATCAGGTATCTTTGACATTTGTATTCACACATGCCACTTAGAAGTGCTGACTGTTGCAGAGCTCAGAATTAGCTGTCTACTTAGCCCACCACCAATGGCAACCATTAGCTTCTGACAGAATTGTCCAAATGTTGATAAGCAGTGACTGATCTGTGGCCAGAGGAGGAACACTGTGAAGTGGACAGGCTTGAGCAAAGTAGTCTGAAAAGCGTCTTCTGCTTTCCTTAGGATACAGTGTGAAAATAATGATTTGCTTTCTCTTTGTGCATTACAGAGTTGGGAGAGCTGCTTGCAGTGTTTTTCTCTCTGGAACCTTCACACTCATCATCCTTCTGAGAGCCCAAGACTTAGTCCAGTCCTGGGACAACTCATCTGCCTCAAACTGTGATCCTTTTTACATTCTTTGGTCTGAACATCACAATCAGTAAGCTCATCAAGATGGGCTTAAGCTTCTTAACATTCCTTGAAAAGCAACCCAGAGTTCTTTCCTTTATGACAGCTGTATTAGACAAAGGCTGAAGTCCCGCTCTGCTCAGGATTGCATTTGATTTCAGCTGAATCAAGATTTCACTCAAATTGGTCTCTTTGTACATCATCTTTCCTGCAAACTAACTGAAGTACCCACCACCTGAGTGATGTGTGTCTTCTTTTTGAAGCATGTGTCGCATTTGGTACAGATTTGTCTGTTTTCCTCCTCACTCATACTCAGATACCACTTACTCGTCTTCATACTCAGTAGTTTTATATAGGCATAAAGAGAAGCTGTATTTAGCATGAGCTAGAAAGAGCAATGGCTGGCGCCAACAATTGCTAGGTGATGAAGAACTCAGCTAGAGACTGAGGGCTGGATGCATCTCGGACCTACTGTTCTATGCCCTCGCATAGTCAAGGGATAAAAGTAGCAATTTCTGCAGCATAACATGTCTGTGCTTGTTCAATTTCTACCTTAGGAGGGGGTAAATCTAAAAACATTTATTTCTTCCCTTGAATAAAAAGGGAGCCATATTGGCAAACAGGATAAGCAGTGCAAAACCTCATTACCCTACAAACTTAAACAATTTTATGGACAAAGAATCTATGTGTGTATATATATACAAACAGTTACTACTATATATGTTAATGACCTAGTTTAACTTACCCTCTAGTATAACTGCATACATATAACTGAAACAGTAAATGCTAGGAGCTTTACCTGTGGTTATAGTACAGGTATGTTAGAATTTGGTGCTATGAACTTGTTGTAGATCTCAATGAAAGCCAGTAAAATATCTGTTGGATCTAAGTATCTCTGTAGTGGCAGTGAGCTCTGTCTGTACAAGTGTGTTGGGACAGCTTTGACTGCAACAATGAGATTTTAAAAAAACATTTGGAAGTAAAAAGCAACTTCCTACCCCCACGCACTGTATTTCAGGGTCAAATGTGAACTGTGAGAGCAGCAGAAGTCTGCCTTTGTGCTGCACTGCAATTGGTATGTGTCCTCATTAGAAGGAAAAGTGATCCACTCAAAGTAGGATTTCAACTTAACAACTTTCCTCTTTCCCACACACTCGTCTTTGAGCAGAGAAGGGTTTTTTTATTGTCAAAAGTCCCTCAGGATCACAGTTTATTTGAAACTTCATGCAAGTTTAAAACCTCTTTGAGACTTTTCTTGCTGCTGACACTTACACGAGGCAGGCTTCTTCAATTATTTAACCTCCGCTTCCTAACAGCAATGACTGGCTTTGGCAGGGGCCAGGGGAAGGGGGTAGGCATTCAGCTAGTTGGTTTTGCTGCCCCACTATAAACCCCCGGTAGTGCAGGGTTTTGTCAGGTTTTGGTTTCTTTCTGTCAGCAATTTTAAAAAACAACCTAATTATCAGCTTATCTTCCCCCTCAGACACTGAATGAATAAAAGCAAATCAATAAAGACATTTAATTCTGATACCTAATGGCACGCCAGGACCAGACATACATTATGTATCTGGTAAAGCGACAGCCACGATAGGGTGAAGGGGATAGGTCTCAAGAAATAAGGCTCTTTTAACGTTTTTGTTCAGAACATCACAAAACAGTAACAGAGACCAGTAAAGAAACAGTCTCATTTTTATCAGGAAAATTAAAACTGAGCTCATTGCACAGTCACATGACTGCCATTGAGGGCTTAATAAAGATTTCCTTTACTGTTGGATCTTGCTATAAGCAGATGGTGGTGATCTGGTGTCCAAATTGTTGGGTTTACATGCAAAATGACTCTGGATAGCAGGAGAAAGGCTGATTCGCTTTAAATTAACAATAAAAGCATACTATATTAAAAAAATAAAAAAATGGAAGCAAGAGCAACAACACTGTCAGTATGAAAAACCCCAAAGCCTGAAGTTCTGGCAACGTTTTAAAGCCAAATGCTATTATGTAGTTAAGATTTACTCAAATACAGTAAATTGAAAAATTAGTGGAATCTTGCTGAATTGTGACAGTGGAGTTTTGATCCCAATTTTATTTTAAGACTTCAAATACATGATTTTTTTAAAAACGACAGTAAGATCTAGCCTACTTTTCAATCAAGCTGATAAAGGCCCTCAGAAGGATTGATTTACACTTTGACTTACACACCCTCAGAAGGATTTGTGCCAGCTAATGCTCTGTGTTGTAACACAATCCCTCCACCTCCATCTAAAAGCATAAAAACCTGGAAAAACTCATGACAGTGATGCTCAACTAACTGACTTCAGTCCTGAGCAGTGGTGTCTATGTAAGAAGGGCTTCATGCCAATGAAAAATTATGTTTGATTCAAGCCTTTTGCTTCTCTGGTTTTACTTCCAGATACAGCATTTTCTAGAAGTATTCAGTATGCACTGAGAGAAGCATGGGCAATAGCACATGAAGCATCTGCCCTGGAGCTCTAGCTAGTCTCCTTGCCACAAGTGTAAACCATGACCACTGCCACTGCCCGTCTCAAACTACTTCAAGAAGGACCTGGACTTCCTCCTCTCCATGTGATGCCAGAAGCAGACTGGTTCTCCTGCTTCCAGGAGGCTTCCTTAGGCATCTGTCAGGCTTTCTTAGCCAACAAAACTTTCATATATAAATGTTCTCATCAGGAGCTGCCCAAAGCAACTCATAGCACTGTCTGGTCCCTGCTGCACTGAGGCCACTCAAGCAAAGGACAGTAGCTCCTGAGCCACAGGCTCTTGTCAATATTAATGGGAGCTGCAGGTCCAATTCTCTGTATTCACAGCAGAAGTTGCATTACACTGCTTGTTATGAGGAGCTCTTTCAGCTCCCTCCTCTTCCAGGATTCCCACCAAATCAGCCCAACCTACCTGTTATATCCTAATAGCAGTGACTCCTCTCAGTGCTGCTGCTGCATCTTCTCAGAATCATAATACTAAACTGCAACACAGAATCACAGAATCATAACTCTGAATTTAGGTACAATTAAGACCATCGGGAAGGTCGCTCTGTAAGCTGAAATGCAGAAATGCACTGGCATTTGCTTAATTCCTAGCCTCATGTACAGCGTGTTTGAATTTGTCTGTTGGAGGGGTAACCCTGTGTGTATTAGATGAACAGAGGGCTGAGCAGAAGTGAGCTCATGACCCCATTCAACTGCACTTGGGAGGAGAAACTGACCCTCCAAGAGGGATGAGACACCCAACTGGGACAGGGTAACTCTGTCCCAACATTCCTCTGCAGTCTGTGGCTAAATAGCACATGTTCTTGTACTTGTAGTAGCTTATGTTCTTGAACAGAGGATAAAACTACTCTGCTTGCCAAAACAGTACTCCCAGGTATAAGCCCTGTGACCTCCTGAGAAGGGACAGTGTTCCCTACAGCTGCTGTTTTCATTTGGGAAGTTATTCCAAATGAAAGTCAACTACTGGAGGGGAGCAGAAAAGCTGGAGTTTGTCCAGGTAAATACTGGCATGTAATAATTGCAAGTGAGCTTGTGTTTCCTTCTCTGGGAATGGTTCACAGATTTCATGTGAAGGCTTTGCCTTGCCCACAGCTTAACTGCAGCTGTCCCAGGGGAAATATGGAGGTTATTTAATAGTGCCCAGCAATGACACAAAACAACTTAGGCAAGGAAGAGAAGAAGAGCACCGTATTAAATTAGAACTGCACAAAGCAAAATTTAGGGGGACAGAATGTAATTACCCAGCTTGGACTGTGGCCAAGGCACTGCTGCTAACACCTTTATTATTAAAAAACACAGAGGGGGAGAAATTCCAGCAGAGCCTTCACAATCACAGAGACGGGAGACCTTGCTTTCAGCCTCTCTTCTGAAAAACGGCACCTCAGGTAGCACAGTGTCCATTATCACTACACCAGGGTACTGATTCAGTACCTACTAAGAAGGAAGAAGGCCACCTACTAAAGAATATGCATAATTAAAGCTAAAAAATGAGCTGCTTTCATTGTGAAATGTGGCGTTCTCGTGGCAGTGTTTCTCCATGAATACATCATCCAAAAAAATAATAGTTTGTACTTCACCTCCAAGGAATTTTGCAAGGGTCAACCACAAGTGCCAGTTGAATGCATTATTTAGTGACTTGACCATTTTATTACTGAATATTTCATTGGGTTTGTTTTTATAATCAGCTATTTCTGTTCATGAAGAATCACCAAATCCACAATTTTCCTGTAGCAGACAGTGAGACAGAGGCAACCATAGAAAGCACATATAACTAGTCCTTGATTTTTAGCAGCTTCCAGTTTCTTTGGTTTCCTTTGGTAACTTCTGTCCTTGGTTTAGCACAAAGCTCAAGCTCAGCAGGTTCTGTCAGAGACATCCGGAGGGGATCGATCAGGCTTTGAACCATCGTCATCCACTCATGCTAGTACGTGTGGTGGCCCCTAAACTAGTGAAGCAATACTTTTATAAAGCTCCCATATGAAAAGATGGTGATCTAAAATTGGTATGTAGATTTTTCACATTTGGATTTTTGGTTTTTTTACATCAAAAGTACTTAATGCAAAAATGTGACGTTTTATTCAACAGGTACATTATGGAAAAAAAGAGAAACAATGGTTCGGATATTTTCATACTTATGACTGACTGGGTTGGTTTTAAATATAACTTTAGCAGTTAATTCTGTGATTCATCTCAAAATATTTTTTCCTATGTATCAAGCTATGCAACAGAAACATTTTAGAATTTGTAAGTTTTAAATTAGAGATTATCTAGCCTCAATGCCCTTTTTTCTTAGTATGTTTGGGTCTGAAATACCTTTGAACAAAAGCAAAAACTCAGTCTTAAGAATGAGAATGAAGGCAAGAAGTGGTTTATAGTGATGATCTTTGAGAAGAGATCAGACAGATCATCTCCCAGCTTCTTGATGAAACATGCCAAAGTCTAACCCTTGGACAACACCTTTCCATCAGAAAAGGGGTTACAGTACCATCTCTTTACTATTTACTTATCCTTACCATTCTCATCACCACTCCAGGACTAACAAGGTTACTTCCTACCCAAAAATTAACTGATTCGGCTGAAATCCTCATCCCATAGAGGCAAGCACTAGCTTTTATCTGAGGCTTCAGATTTTGCTATTACTATTGCTTAATACATCACATTTTCAGACACTGTGGTGGTGATGAGAAGAAAGACAGCAAAAATTCCAAATGCTACGTAGTAATCAGAGCAGGATTTAATTTGATTTTTTCAGTTTGTTGTAAGAGAAATACAGCAAGATAAGAGTGCTGACTTCAGCTCAACCTACTGTAATCAGGTGGAGAACTGGACCCAAGTAGCCTTCTCATGGAAGTTGTATCAACTATAGTAAGTACTGCAATATTCACCACAAGAAGAAATCCCCAAATTTTCCCCAAATGAATGATTCTAAAGAAAACATCCATTTACTGCTTACTCTTTAACTGGATGTTATTCCCAAGTGCTGTGTACTCATTAAGTGAGCTTTAATTTAACAAGTGTGCTGCCCTTAGCACATTTTTACTCACGTCGTAGTAAATTAACAGATTATTACTGTTCTCCATCATTTAGCAATAAGTGAGACTTCCTATGAATTAAAACTAAACCAAGGTGGTTTGCTCATCACTCATTCTCATCTCTAACCACAGGTGAAACACCCATTTTAAAGGGAACAAAATTATTTTCCATGCTGAGATTCAAAATTCCAGTTCATTTGCTTTCTGGCTACTGGGAAGGAAACTGCACCACCTGAGCTATGTCTTGCCTGGCCACCACTGGTAGATGTGTAATGCTTTGATAATGGGGATGGGAAAGCTTCAGTGGGCAAAGTGAATTTGCTGGATCAATGAGGCCTTGCTGCATTTTCAAAGTGATTTCCTTCAGTGTCTCTCAGTTTCACGCATTTCTATCACAGATTTTGCTTCAGTAGTAATCAGCAGCTGGCTTCTGAATTACTATAATGCTAAGGGCCAAATTGCAGAAATAGAGTAACCAAACCCAGAGCCTGATATTTGGAGGAGCTCTCACTGGTTTTAGCTGCAGCCTGATGAGTTACTCTGTTAACTCAGGCCTCTATGCATGTGTCTAAAAGAGAGAAACTCCTTCTGAAAGG
The DNA here is from genome assembly GCA_039877255.1 of Loriculus beryllinus. Classification (NCBI taxonomy): domain Eukaryota; kingdom Metazoa; phylum Chordata; class Aves; order Psittaciformes; family Psittacidae; genus Loriculus; species Loriculus beryllinus. The sequence goes on from JBCJKH010042926.1 coordinate 22,010, forward strand.
AGTTATGTGACACTTCCGTCTGTTATGGAATAATCATGATTAATTAGAACAGCTACTAAAGTAATTTCTCGCCTTGACTGTTGCTTTCTCCAAGGCTTTACCCTGATCCTTTCAGACTGTGCACTTCACAAAGATTAAAAAAATTAAAATAAAATAAAGGATCAGGCACTCACATTTATGATAGGCTGACATTGTTGGTTTGCTGCCAAAGACACATATAACAGCAGCAACAGCTGAGGGATCTCAGCCATTGAACCTTGGTGCTAGCCTTGTAAGAAATCACTTCAATGGTGACAGAATATCTCTGTCCATTTTGTCCTTGAAGTTACAGAATTGCCATCCCAAGTTAAGCTAAATCAGTTTTCTCGTATAGGCAGGTGACCCTTTGGAATCAACTTGATGCCATCAGTTTCACGTTTAAAAGCCTGAAACAAGCTCTTATAGAATTAAAACTTTTGTTATAAAATGCCTGTTCTGGCCTCACCCTTATTGCCCACAGAATATCGCAGACCTTTTCATGCAGCCTATCCTTCCTCTGAAGTTTTGTTGTTTTGGGTGGGCAGATTAAAGGCAAAAAGAAACTTAACATGAAAAGTAACTTATTCTTCTGCCCTCAGCAAAAAGAACTTCTGCTTGCATTTTCACATAGTTAAATTTGCATTATTTAATTATAATGGCCCTTTGTCAGTATTCTCACTCAGAAATGTTCATCTGATTCCTTGGCATCTCTTTCTCTCTCTCTCACCAAATCGTGATGGTTTGGTCTCTAACAGAAACCATCAGAGAACGAACTAGCTAAGACTCTAGTGAAATCAGTTGTATAGAAATGTTAATTATGCATAAAGTGTCTACTCCTTTTTTCAGTAAATCCATATGTTCTTTTAAATATACAGAATGATGGCATTAGATAGGTAATAATCCTTAATTCCTCTCAGCAGCCTCAACTGAACTGTGAGATAAAATTGCTCCTCTGGAAGCAAACTGCCTATATTAGCTTGGCAAAAAGAAATACATTTATCCAGTCAACTGCAAGAGCAGGACAGAACAGGAATTTGACCAATATTGTCAACAGTACTATTTTTTAAACATTTTGTCAATCCATGTTATTAAGGTTTTTTATTATTTCTGTTCTTACGCTATTTTGAAAACCAAGTGAAGTATTTGTTGTGCATCTTATGTTTTCAAATTTAAACTTTTTTCATTTGTAAACAGTTCTCCTTCAAGTCTGCAGAGAAAGAGTAAGTCTAACGTGAGTCTTATTCCTGAATATCCTTAATCCAATCTTGGTATCATTTCAGGTGGCATTCCTGTTTATTGTCTTGCCCGAGTGTACTAAGCTACGATCAGCCCTTCAGCATGGAGACCTCAAGGAAAACAGGTACTGGTTGACAGAGGCTTAATCTATGTGCATTACATTTATGTGGCTGTGCTTGAATTTTAGAAAGGGCAAGTTCTTTAAGACAGGATAATGTCTATGTTATGGGCAAACTTCCCACAGTAGTGATACTTGTTCCAAATACAGGCATCCTGGTGATGACAGCCTGTGTTATGATTGTAAAAGTATTTGAAATTTTCATAGATACATAACACTAGAAGCATGCCAGGTAACTTACAAGAAGAAAAATGGAAAGTGGCTCTTTAACATCTTAATTAAAAGGAATAATGTGCATCAAAGAAGCCTAAAAAGCAATTCTGTTTGCTGGTTTTTCATCAAATATTAACCCCCCTGGGGGGGTTTCATTATCCAGATGAAAATATTTGGCTTATTTACCAGAGCGCAGAGCCTCACATTGAAATGATAGTCTTGTATGCAATCCTCATGGAATGGTATACGTCAGAGACACTGAAACTAGTGAACTGATTGAAGTCTTATGTTTGGCTGTGATCTCTAAAGGCCTTGGTAGCATGCCTTCACACTGATTCCGCAGCACTTCACTGAGAACAGGGCCTTTGACTGTAAACTCATTTTGCTAGAGTGTCTTTGATTCCTTGTCTGCACCATGTGGCTGCTATCAGTTTACAAACAAAGAAAAATTAAAATTGGTTTATGAACTGTCATTATTATAACTGAGTTCTGCTATTAGCTAGGTCTAAATATTTTTATATATTCTACACTTGTTGCCCTTTGCAATTTTTGACTGTTGTTTTCTTGTACATTAATAATTAATAATTTCTTGTGTAATTGTTCCCAAGAGAATGAGCTGAAAGAATTACGAATTAATTTGCATCTTTTAGTGTACTAATAAACTTCCCAAGATGAACATTTCACTTCATCCAGGTAGAAACCAATCACTTTAAATCAAAGTTCACTGGCTATCAGAGGGTTGGTTGCTGGGGTTTAGGTTTGTTGTTTTTCTAGAAGTTTCAGAAGAGCAGTGCCCTGCAAGTTAAAAGTTATTAGAAAACACAAGCAGTGATTTTAAAAAAGCCCCTGGGTCATTTTTTTGGTTGCAGTATAGAGTTCCTAGGCATTTAGCAAAATTAGTATTTGTTATATTTGAACAAAATAAATAGCAGTTTCTTGGAGGTTGAGAGGTCTCATGGTGTAAATGTAGATTTCACCCTTTCCTTGAAAAATAATTTGTAAACTGTTTCAGCTTTATTTTATTGTCTGATGTAGATAAATAATTCATGCTATAGACTCTAAAATGTGGATCAAGAAAAATAAATGTTCTTTTATGTACAGATTATTCAAATACAATCTTCAGCAAACAAAATGTGTTCTTTCTTATGTATTCATTTATAACCATACAATGTCAGGTCCTTGTTCACCAAAGCACTCATCCTAATTTATCTCTGAGCACTTTAGTAACCAAAGCACTACTGCCAAGTAACTGAAGCAACAGATCTGACCACGTGCTTTGAGTTAAATACATCAGAGTGCTGTTCCAAGTAGTATCATAGTTACTGACAAGCTTAAGCAATTTACTGAACTGGGCATTTGTCATCCAAGTTTATATACCTTCATGAATTTTAACCTTGATTAAATTCAGGAATATAAATGAATACTCTAACCCCCATTTTTCAAATGAGATGTAAAATGTATAATTAATGGAAAATATAAGACTTGATATCAGATTTTCAGGTTTTGAAGTTTATTTTAGTAGTTGATAGAGTTTTGCATTAACATTTGGAAGGACAAAAAGATTTGTTTAAATAGCTACAGGCTGTCTAAGACACAATGAATCTCACAGTATGTTTTGACAGAACATGCTCTTTATATCAAACTCCTTGTTAAATATCTGAAAAAAGAAAAAAAGTAAGTGGACTTCTTGTTAAGAATATAAAGGGAAGTATTGCAACTGCCTTCAACCGAGAATTGATCCCATTTTGCACCTGGGATGGAAGAGGGAGTAGAAGGGGTGAGGGACTGATGAAGGTTAGGGAGAAAGCAAGAATAAAACATAGCAGGCTTGGAAGCAGATCAAAGAGTGTCAGAACTGTGACCAAGGGGAAGCCTGGGGCAATATCAGAAGTAGCAAGAAAAGGCCTGGACACTTGCAGTGACCAGGGAAAGACCCAGAGTAAGGAAGGAAATGGCTGTGCTAGGTCCAGGAAGGCTAATATGGTTGTAGCAATGGTAGCTCTACCTCTTCCCTAAGGAAGCAGATGCAGATTACACAAGAACTCATCAGAATTAGTGGTATGGCCATAGGGAAACCAACCTGAAAAAATGTTAAATACAACCTGGGTGGCATTTCCTCTCAGGTAGTATAAAACCAAAATGGGGCCTAACTGTGAGCAATCAGAAAATGGATGCAGGAACTTCTCGGTAGATGTGTCCATTCAGACCCCATCCCTCCCCCTCCCCTTAGGCCTTTGAAGAATGGAACTTGTTTATCACCACAGCTTGATACGATGCTACTTTCTTTAGTATGGCAGGAAGGAAAACGTTTTACTGACTGGAAAAACAAAACAATAAAAACACAACAGAGCCTGCTCCTCCCATAAAGCCACTCCACGATGTGCATTTTTCCATAAATTCTAATGGAAGACCTTTTCCTTAGTAAGTTTGAAGTCTGCAGAGTACACACAGAGCAAACTTTTACGTGTACTCATTACGCTATTTCTCATGAAAAGAACTGACGACAAGGCAGAGCACTTCTAGCAAGATGAAAATACATATTTAAAACAAAAGTGTTTTCCAGGCTGTTTCAGAGGTTGCAAACATATAATATATTGTTTTCTATTCTGAAATTATTTTACACAGAGGTATATATCAATTTGTTTTTAAAAATGTCTACAGTAAATATATAAGGCTGGTTTTGCTGTGTTCAATACACTGTTTTTTAAACACACAAAAATACAGCCATCTCTTGAACAACCCAGGAGACATTATCAAACCTATGAAATTCCTTATAGCTGATGCTTCTTATGACAGTGCATAGGGAATTTCCTTACAAACACACGCCAACTTTTTCTCCGATCCTACACGAAATGTTACTACATGGAAATGACTTTTGCTTAATGTAAATATACGTTCCAAGTTCTCAAAATCCAGAAGCTGCAGTCCAAATTTAATTACAATGCTTTTTAAAACTAATGAGGTGCGAACTTCGTAACAGATATGTGTGAAGACACTAACCTCACTGCCAGCACAGTTCAATATTACTGTAATGAAGCAACTGTTTGAAATGTTGAGAAGCTGCTGAATAAATCAAGACCCCCAAAATTCTCACACCTGTAGAAAATACTGACACTGCTGCACTTTTGGCTTATCCCAGCCTATCACTGCTCAAATTCCTGCATGGAAGGAGCTATATTCTTCCATGGTAAAGTAATATTCTGTTTAATGGCATTTTATTCATGTCAAGCTTTGAGAAAAACATCAGTACTGTCTCCCCAAATTCCCTCCGCGCTGCACTGTTTTATAATACCTAATCTGAAATACAAACAAGGTGCTTAATGAGTATGTTTGTCACATGAGTAGCAGGAACAGATGAAGTCCAAAAGTTCCCTGTAATCTGCTGGGAGAGATAACTCAAGTGCTAGAGTCAGCACAGCCAGAAAACCTTCAAAATATTTTCCTTCAACTCTAATTTGCGAAACTGCAATGGCAAAGTTTACTCTAAGGAGAAATTGTGCTAACCACAGATTTATTTATTTTCTGCTGATCAACACAGCCATGTGAACTGACATATTTTTCCGCAGGAAGATGCCAGAGCTGCGGAGTTGAAAGCATCAAAGTTGACACTGACCATATTTATTAACGCAATAATGAGCTTCTTGTGGTTCGTTCAGCTTTCCAGGACTGCACTGAGCTAAACATCAGTTTTTTACTGTCCCCTTTCAGGTGGCTGGCAAGGCACAGCACATGGCTGAAAACACATCACATGGTATCTCCTGAAAGATGACTGCATTACTCATAATCCTCACTTTCATAGCAGGATAACAAAATCCCATGGGAAACCATTTATCTCTCAGAACAGACTGATTTTATTGTTTGAAAATGTTTGTTGTTCTTCACACAAGACTTGGGGGGGGGGGGGGGGGGGGAAGTTGGACTTGGTGGT
>JBCJKH010042930.1:0-14610 GCA_039877255.1 Loriculus beryllinus
CTGCTTATGGCAGGGGGATTGGAACTAGATGATCTTAAGGTCCTTTCCAACCCTAACGATTCTATGATTCTATGATTATTATGAGCATTTGCACAAATACTGAGACATAGGCTAACATTTTTCTTTGCAATAAATCCCCATCTTCTCCCTTGCAAGGCAGCTGAAGAACAGAATTGATGAAGATGCAGAGAACTAGGTGAACATTCACATTATGACTGATGATTCATTCAGATCTGAACCACTGGTGCAGTGTGGCTCATGACATATGAGAACAACCCTCTTAACAAACAATGTGGAGGTCAAGCTACTCGGACAGCTGCTGTTGACAACAGTATGAGTTATCTTTGACATTTTTATGTGTAAGAACAATTAGAAATAAAACTATCAGTATATTTAAAACTTTCCATTATTTCAAATTAAGAGTATTCATATGGGAACATGAATGATGGCAATTACATCACTAGAGTTACGCTACACAGAAGATTTCCCCACGGTACATCAAATGTACCCCTTTCTTATCACTTCTTGTAGGTGCTGAAGAGGAAATGAGAAACAAGAAAATATTTGAAAGGGAAAAGGTTGTGAGTTTAAAGAATGGAATAAATGATGCAGTCCTAAAAAAAGATCCATAAAGGATGACCAAGAAGAGGTTTCAGAAAAGTAAGCAGGTAGAGGCAATGAAATGTTAGGTTTGATAAACATGTCAGGTAACAAGATAACAGAGTTCGGTTTATGGAAAGAAGCATAGGCACACTGGAGCAAATTGAGACTATTTCCTCATTTGAAAATAAGCAGAGATTGGCAGATTTAAAATTCTGTAGCTTTTAACTATTTCTGAAATTAACCAAAACACGCATTGGAAAATTCTCAAAAACACAATCAACATTTTCCCTCTACTTTTAATTCTGAAATTATTTTATTTTATTTCTCAAAATAAAATCACATGGAGAAACCAAAAAGCTAGGAGTCACTATGCCCACTCTGTAGACATAACCCTAGTGTTCTTCCACTTCAAGAATCAAGTTAATCTTTTTATTCTGCAACATTGCTATATTTAATTTCATTAAACAAATAATGGGTGGCAATTGCTTAGTGTCACATAATGCTCTATTTTCAGTGCTACCAAAACGGCATTAAACTGTGATTTAGAAGTGGTATTTCTTACAGGGCAATTTGTGACAGCTCCTTGGAGTCTTCTGTTTATTTCAAAATGCCTTGTGGAACCTGTGAGGCCCATAACAAGTAGTTCAGTAGTGCAGTCTGAGGATTTCCTGAAAGTATATACACTTTTTTAAATTGCCTATCTGAATCTCCTCTCTTCAGCAGAAGGCAATTGTATCACCATGGAAGCATTTTTCCCTACATTATCATCTGTTACTGGACAGAGGAGTCAGTCTCTTTGTGGACATTCTTTCTACAACAGGTGCCTCCTTTGCATCTGTCTAACGCTGTCTTTCTGGCATATCAGAGAAATCAGTATTTAGCAGCGATACTGCCAAAGATGACTCATGTGATATGTGTCTGCACACATGGAAGGATCACAGGGAGACATAAGAAGGTGGGGGCACCTAACTAATATTCTGCCCTGGCTACTCCAGGAGTACAGGCTACACTGGAGCCATCAGCCCACAAAAGACCCATCTTCCCACACAAGAAGGAGCACCAGGGCACAAGGAGAGATGGGATAACACCATTCCCATAATGCCATCAGCGAAATGAGATCTCTCCTTAGACTGTCCATGGGCCATTGCAGGGGAGCACTATCGGTCCAAGGAAGCAGCTTCCTGAAGCACCTCACAGACTGAGGGGTGTCACCACCTGGGGACGTGGGACACAACATGGGATGCAGGGGAGGAGCACTTTGGGATTGCACAAAACATTGTGAGATGCTTAAGGAAGGAAACACTGTTCGAAGCCAACTACTGGGTAGACTGAGCATCGAAGGGCAGTTTCTGGGGAGCGTGAGTATATGCATTGGTGTCTGTAAGTGGGTGGGAGCATACCAGCAGCTGGAATGGTGCTGTGGCCTCAGGGCTTGTCCATATGCCAACAGCTGGGATGCAGGAAGCAGCTACTGGGCAGACTGAGTGTCTGATCCCAGCTGGAGAGAGCCAGATGGTGTGTATGTATTCCTAGTAGCAGGCCTTCATCCTGAACAGCTAAAGAGGGGAACAGGTGATGTTTGTGCTTCTGTGAGTGCTGACTATGTGTTTGTACTGGTCTGTGTTGCTACCTGTGTGTATATGTTTATGTGGGTTCTATACAGTCATTTGCATGCATGAATACAAGCCTAGCCTCACTACTGGTTGGACCTGAGTGCACAGAGCTGCAGCAGCCTCCTCTCTGGTGACCTACTGGATTTGGAAAGCCTAACAAATAACCATGAATTAAACTTGAAGAGTCAAAATATTCAAGAGTTAGGAAATGTAAGATTGTATGAACTTAAGTGTTCCCCTTAGCTATAGTGTTTAATTGTATCACATACTAACTGCCTCTGGACCTTTATGTCATTGAATACAGTGGTAGTTTTTCATAATACCTTCATTCTTATTCAATATGTAGCTCCAAATCAGCAAATACGAAATTGTTAGTTTCTTCAAGCATAGTTCTGTTAACAGAGTCCTTAATAAACACTAGTGAATCTGCCTAGTAGCCATGCCAGATAAGGAAGTTTGAGTCTATATCCCCAAACCATGATGTCCTTCTGACTTGTAATACAAACACAGAAGCTATCACTCATAATTACAGTTACTGAAATTGGAAGATACATTATCTTTTTCATGAGTGCAGAAGAACTCAGAGATCCTGGAACCTGGAGTACTTATTTTCAACTAGTGGACTTAGTATTTTCCACCCTTAGCTGTGCAGTCACTGTCACAGCTTAGCAGGGAGACACAGGTGACCTGGGTCATTAATAACAGAAGTAGTACAAATGACTGAGACAGCTTCTCCCATGTGAAGAAGGAAAAGGCTGAACACAGAAACTTCTACTCTCTACAAAGACAATTGACTGGAGATCAGCCTCATACATGAGTTATTAAAACATTATTATTATCCTAAATATTATGCCACAAAATGAGGCAAGTGTTAGTATCAAATCTGTCAAAGCAGTCAATTAATTTTAGACTCAAGCTATAGCAATCATGTCACATACTCCTAGCACCCCAGAATTTACAGCAGCCCTCCAGGCCATTAAAGCAGTTGGCACTGGTGTCCCCCACTTCCAAAAATCAGTCCTCACATGGCTAGCATAGAGCACAAACTAGTCAACTTAAAACATAGCACTTTAAATGATGCGCGTGCAGATTTTATGCCAGAAGTCAGGGCAACTCTCATTTCCCCAGGTCAGCACCTGGTCCCCTCACAGCTAAACACCTGTAAAAGAGAAGTTAAAACTGCGCTACATCAGACCAGTGATCTACCTCGCATCTCACCTCCTTGACACTGGCTTGCACTAGACACCTAAACTGAGCTGGTTTTGTATTGGACTCCATTAGCACCTGTCCATCTCCCCTTTGCTAAGGGACACTACAGTCCTACCCAAGCCCCACCCAAGCCCCTCACATCCTGGATTTTAGCTTCACTACTACCTCCTCCTACCAACTGCTCCATACCTTGGTCTCTGCATTTCTTCTCACAGCTATCACAATCTACTCTAATCTCTTCTTTGGCTGGGTAACGATTGGGCTTTTGCTGCCAAAATCCACAGAACTATTTTCTTTGTATATGAAGATTAGAATTTTCAAGTGAACATAGGCAAATGCTACAAATCCTGAAGTTATATCTACAAATCTAATAGATTATCTGTATTTTTCATCACCGGAACTCTGTAGCCTAAGTTCCAGGATTATGTAGCATTATTGAATAAAAATCATACTTAAAATCCCTAAAAAATCACTGAACAATGGAGGTTCTATTTACTTCAGGGAATAAAGACAAGTTTACTTCAGGGAATAAAGACACTGCACCACAGCTAAGGAGTAGGAGACATACTGATCTCAGCTAGCATGATTTTGGGTAAACGACTAAGAAGAAACAAGACATAGAGAAATTGAGCTACATCAGATGAAATGTCAGCTAATGTGACCACAGTCAGCCTTTCTGGAAATATATTACTGAAATAGTAGTATTAATTAACAGACTTGCCTGTAAATTCTTAAAAGGTTATTTTCCATGCCACACATTCCTTGCATTCCATGGTGAATTGGGCCCTGCTCAAACCCCAACCAAACCTAAGCCCAGGTGATACAGCCTACTAGTACTGTACAAATGATTTAAAACAGCCTTCAAAGTGCTGCTACCAAATCATTACTGCTATACCACCTTGAGGATGTCCTTGAGGGGAGAAAGGAGGATGTGGGGATTGGAGGACTTCAGAACGGGTTGAAGGCTGTGATGCAGATGGCTCTGAGATTACTGAGGTAGTGCCCTCCTTTGGTCTCGTGCGTTAACTTCTGCTCATTCTGCTCAGGATACATGGATGCAACACAGGCTCCTATGTAACACTGCGAGGAGACTTAATACTTCCATCAGTAAGGCTGACAAAGAGCACAGTCTGCTTCCAGATGCCTTCTTGTCCTGCTCCTAGAAGAAACAGGCCACACCACCATGACACTAGTATACAGGCTATCTTTGCAAACTGCCAACCACAACAACCAATGTTTCAGCTCTGTTTCTTAACTAGACTGTAAGCAAGACACATGGTTTACATTTAGTTTAGGACTCATGGTGAGATTGTTGAAGTGAATGGACTACATGAAAATCTGGGTTTGTTATTGAAATACACATATACACGTATCTATACTGTATCAAAGTGATCTCACTGACCCGTACTCCCAGGACAGTCTTTCACAAATTATTTTCATCCTAAAACTCTCTGCTAGTCTTAAGCCTTTCACAAGTCTCCAAGTCCGTCCGTTTCTAGCTACAGCCTCAGAAACTTTCCTGTTGCAATCTGGCAATTTTTGATTTCCCATAGTGCTCTGGCAGAAAAGAGAGAAGAAAAATTTGATTTGAGACGGAAGTTGTGATTCTGACCCCAACCTGATGTTGAGGCATCCATTCAAAATGTACTTGTCTCAAAGCTATGCATTTCCCTTTCCTACACGCACTACACTATTACCCACAAGAAGGAATTACCGGTCCACAACTTCACAAATAACCTTTTCAGCAGAACCTTGACTACACAATCCTTATTATCTGAAATGATTTGAAGAAAGGGTCTCAGGCATTACTACACTTAAAATGTCCTTCACCATCTGAAAGCATTATTGTAAAGATTTATTTCGTATTGCCTATGTCCTTGAGAAATAGCATTTGTAATAACTTTGCAAAGAGGTGCATTTAACTATAATTCCCCTACCTTGAAATTTTGTTTAATGGAGCCTGGCCTAAACAGGCTCAACTCCCAGGGCTTTTTGCCAGTCCTCTCCACAGCCTTAGTTTTAATCTATACCTGCCAAAAGGTTGATTTAATCAGGCATAATAATTCTTCTGTCTTTAATAATAAGGGCTTGTATGCAATACTAGATTTGCCGAAGCATCTATTTTTTAAGGTTTTCTTAAGACATGCATATTCAATACACCAAAGGCCCTACTGACAGTGAGGATGATAGAAACCTGGCTATGACACAAGATACTAAGTGAGTCTCCTAGCAGCCTTGATTTTTCTTCCCCATCTTCCCCATCCTTTCCACAGCTAGGCACAGGTATAAACGGCTAAATACAAATTGTGCCCAGGCTTACATTAAACATTTCTGATGGCTTGGGTGGAACAAAGGCTAAGCACAGAGAGAGGCTCCTGCACACTATGCACATACCCAGGGAGGAAAGTCTTTGAGAAAGGCCCAGGTTTAAAGCCTTGTTCCTCCCACTCTGTGTATGACTAAACATGCTATACTTCAGAGGGGGATAAAGAGGCAGTAGCTTTGACCATATAAAATCTCAGAGTTCTTGCTTTCATTTCCCCTTCTCCACGACTTTTTTCCAGAGACAACATAACTCCTATTCTAAAGTTCTTTTTTTTTTCTGAATACAATGCTAAATGGCTCTCTCCTATCAATAAAGGATGCTGAAAATACTCTCTCTGGCCATGAAGAAATACATGCTATCTGCCAAAAGTGCCCATTAACAGCTTGCTTGATCTTCCATTCCACTATTTGCCTGATAAGACTTGACAGTACATAGGTTGGAAAAAGGAATGCCAGTTACCTCTATCTATATCCCTCTTGAAGTCCAGTGACACCGCTTTCCCAATCTCCCTTCTTCCTCCCCACTTCTAATAATTAGAGATACTTCGGAAGAGCGTGTGATCTAATTCTGCTAGTGTTACCTGCCCTGGTTGGTACGGGTTCGTATTGCTTGTGGCATGGAAACACAGGAACTCCTCAGACTGAAATGCCTGGGGTTTTGAATCTTTCCGGCAGGGTTCAACTTGTTTCTCCCCTCCTTTCTCCCCCCCACTACCACTCTTGAAGTAGCGGGAGGTGCTCTGCACATGGCAAGCAGACATACTAAGTGTGCGTCCACGATGAGGCAGCAGGAGCAATCACTGCCACTTTATCTCCTTCTGGCTTACTAGGAAGTATTTTTTCTGCCTTACCAAGGATCCCCTCTGATTTCATTGATGAGACAGTAAAAGAGCTAAATCCTAATAATTAATGATTGACCGTTCAGCAGGTGCTCCTAGAGACACACCTCCATATTCATCTGGAACAACCAAATCACAGAAATGGGCTAATGGAAAGAAGGAGTGTGCGAGTCAAGCAGTGCAGTTCAGGGAGCAGTTTTGATGTCTTCCTTATCTATGTTACCGCATCCAATAACAATCACACCAATGTCTAGGGGAGAGCATCGCTAGGGCTCTGGAACAGAAAGTCCTCGGAAAATCCTGAGGATCCAGGAGATCCAAGTCATTTCTAGAGCACAATTCTGATGACAATCACCCTTCCAGCATGGTGCTGTACAGTTCACCACAAGGCGCAGCAATCTCTATAATCACAGAAGATATCGTTTTTTCAAGATCCCTGACTCATTACGTTAATCGCTAATCTCCTCCCTACTCTGCTTCTCAGCCTCAGCTTCTCCTGGTACTTTCTGTGCTTCCCACCCGTGCCTGCAGCCCTCGGAAACATTTTAAGCACTTTGCTGTCAAATGCCATCCGCCGCTCGACTGGCGCTACGCACTCGGTGAGCCCAGAGGCGGCTCCACTCACCACGGGAGGTGGCAGCGCGGGGGGCTGCCCGTGCCCCACCGGCCCTGGGGGTGGAGCTTGTGGGGAGAAAGCCCCGCCTCCCCGCCGCCTCAGCCGCTCCCGCCGCTGCGGGCCCCTCCTCCCCTGCCCGCCCCGCCCGCCGCACACATGTGCCTGCAGCCAGCGGCGGGACGCTCCGTCGGGGCGGGCGACGCTGCCGCCGCCTCCCCGGCACCGCGCATCGCGGCAGCACCGCGACAGCAACTGCGCCGGGCAACCCTCGGGCGGAGAGAGCCGGTGGCCGCGCTGACGCCGCTGCGTGCCATGGCGGTCGCCTACCTGCTGAGCAACGGCTCCGCGCCTCTCCTCGCCGGCGCCCTGGAGGTGCCCTTCGCCGCCAACGCCTCCGCCGCAGCCGCCTGTCGCCCCGCCGCGCTCCCCTGCGCGGCCGCGCCGCCGGCAGCCTGGGGCAACACCTCGACGGGCTGGAACCGATCCGAGCCGTGCGGCGGCGCCAACGGGAGCGCGGGAGGCGGCGGCCCTTGCGCGGCCGCGGGCGGTGGCCCCTCGGTGGTCACGGCCATCGCCATTATGGCCCTCTACTCCGTGGTCTGCGTCGTGGGGCTCTTCGGCAACTTCTTGGTCATGTATGTCATCGTCAGGTGAGTGCCGCCCCGCCCTGCCCTGCAGACCACGGCGCTGCCGTCGGGGCGGACTCGCAGCCCGGGGAACCAGGCAGCTGCCGGCTTCCCAGCGGGAAATGCTCTGGTCCCTCTCCGGCAGGCAGCGCGAAGGCTCTTGCTGGGAGGGTTCGTAGGGGCTGCTGCCCCAGAGGGAAAAGGAAGGAAAGGGAAGAGGGCTTTTGAAGAGAGCGGGTGACGGGGAAAGAGAAACTTGCGGCAGGGCCGTGTGGACCAGCTGGGCTGGGCGGTCCTCAGAAACCGCTGTGGTCCGGGGATGCTCTACGGACCCTCCGTGCTGCAGCACCTCTGGGAGCTGCTCTGGCCAACGAGGCCCGAATCCCGCACTTGGCCGCTGAGGAGGGAGGATTTAAAGGGACCTTAGCTGCTGCCTATGAGAGTGTGCAGGTTTGGAGTGGCATACGGACACCCGACACGCATCCACGCGTCTTCAACCCTAAACGCATAAGCAAAATGTAAATGGCATCGCGGCTAAACGCTTCTCTCTGTCCGAGTTTATAGATCCTCTGCACCAAGTCTTGATACATGTTTCTATTCATACACCTTTATGTATATATTAGCACAAACGTGCGTATGTATACACGTGTAACGCCAGTATCGCGACCACTGTCAGTAATCCCGGTTTCCCGGCTGAGCTGCAGCACTTAGCAGCTCTCTCACCGTGAAGCCCACCTGCGTTTTATAGATCGCTCACAAGTGTGCCTTTCATGCGCGAGAAATTCCCTGTCCGTAGATGGGCGGAAAACGAGTGAGAGCGAGATTAACCGGGCTGCTCCCCCTGGAGCGGGACGGACGCTTCCGTGGGGACACACTGCCACCTCCCGGGAGCGGCGGGGCGGGACCGGGAGCGGGATGGGACGGGAGCGGGGCGGCGGGATGCGACAGGACGTGGCTGATCAAGCTTTCGTCCTTCGAGGCTGCTCGTCGTTTCCAAATCCAGTACAAGTTGAGCCCTGCAGAGCCCAGCGGGCGCTGCTGCCGCGGTGCCCCACGGGCGCCCGCCGTCCGCGTCGGGGCAGCCCCAGCACTGCCAGATTCCCCAGGCCTAGGAGGTGTCCCTTCTCCCTTTGAGCAGTGTTTCCCAAGGAATAGGGGTAGCAGCTGTTGGGGATAGGTGCCGTAGAGCAGGAGCAGGGGTTGGTGCCCAGCAGGCCTGGGGCATCAGGATGGCCTAATGGTGGGTGCAGCCCTGCCAGAGCTGAGGAAAGCCAGAGATGAGGACAGTGGTTGAGGTGGAGTCCCTTGGAGGATAACTCCTGCAGGTATGAGATGCCGCTGCAAAGGCTATGCAGCCCAGAGACCTGGTGGCAACACACATAATATACATCAGGGGTTCAAACTGCTGTAGTTTTGGAACCTTGTGTGTTTAGCTATACTTTAGAGGCTGCATTCTGAATGCACGGAGCTGTGGAGATGCTCCTCTGCACTGTGGTTGTGGTCAGTCTGAGACTTGAGCTATCTCTGTGCATCAGAGCTGCAGAAAAGGCTTCTGAGCAGGGACACGACTGCAGTCGACTGAGGCGTGTTGAATGCATTCCTCTGGAAGGAGAAGCAGATGCACACTGTAACAAAGCCAGGATAGCTTGTCAGCAGAGAAAAATGCCACAGGTTGCCCCTCAAATTATATCAGGCATAACCCATACTAGGTTTATATTTCTTACATTAATTAATTGAATTACACTTGTAACACAAAGCCAAATTGAATGAGGCACTTGCATTTAGATTCCTATCTAAAGAAAGTGTATTTGCCTGAGATTATATCTTAAAAACAAAAGCCAGAAGAAATAGGAAAAACAAAAATAGATTTTCATTTTACAAAGGAAAACACAAAAGAATTAAATGGCTTCTCCAGAACCATCCAGGAATTCTATAGCAAAGGCAGGACTGAAACCAGGTCTCCTGTGTAAGAACAGCTTTTAGTTCCTTCCCAATTAATGTCATGCAGCTGTTTACAGTTCGGGATGAAAAAGTTTGCATGTTAATGGTTGAATAGGATCTGTGGTTTAAGCAACATGAAAATGCATTTCCTTTCTGTGCTCTTCTGTAGTATATCTGACAGGAGCAGGGAACTTTGTGATTTATTTCCTGTTTCAAGCTGTATTGTATGACAGTATTCCCAGTCATATGCACATACCTGAAATGGTGAGCACGTCTGCTCACATTTGTGTATCCTTGGATCCAACTACAGATAGGAGCCAAACCTTTTGCTGGACTGAATTTGCATCATAAAAAGCTCCCCTTCTTGATCTACCTTTCACATCATGCCTGCTCAGAAAGAACAAAACATTGAAGTTCGTATTAATTTTGAGAAGAACTGAGACTTCTAGAAATAAGATTTGAAAGTGATATTGGTATCTAGTTTGCCTTGAAAATACTAGTTGTTGGGAGATATGTGCTTAGATATTTGAAACTCTGCCCCTACTCACCTTTCAGCATCCAGCCCCAATGAAAGCAACAGCAACTTCATATTCAGTGTGCTGCATGCTAATATCTAATGCTTGGCTTCTTTAGTAATATTTTTAATAATTCTATTATTCTTACAAACATTCTTAAAACTGTTCCACATGAAGCAGATCCTTGGGTTTGGAGCCAAAGCAGTGCAAGTCTATGCTTCTTATTTACCATGCAAATTCTATGATTCTCAGTACTTGCCTGTTGTGAAACTGTCACTATCAGTCCACATTGCCACCCTATTACCCCAGCTGGGACAAATGGAGATCAGAAAGCAGACATGTGCATCAGGGACTTAGAAATGTATTGTCATTATTGATATGAAAATTAGGGGGTTTATGCAAAGCAGGTCCATGGATTTCCAACTTATACATCCCTCAATATATATAATTAATGCACTTTCATCCACCCATTCTCCCAAATGGTTCCTGTTCAGCTGAATGCTTTCATCCTTGAATTAATATTTACATGTTATAGCTGTAGTGTGTGAGGCTGAACCCCATGTTACTAACACTGAGCTGTTTCTTTTGTCAAGTACAAAAACATGCCTTCTGAGTGACAGCAGTAATAGTCAGGTGTTACTGCCAGCCTGTAATATGAAAAATCTGTAGATTTTTTTTATTACCTATTTTCCTCATGTGCTTTGTGTAAGTGTAAATTACTGATATGAATACAGTGTTGTTATGGCTATGTCAACAGCAAATGCTGCTTCTAGCTGCTGCAGAGTACAACATGACAGTGTACGATTAATACCATGTGGTAGTGAATTAATTTACACCATAATCTATAGGCTTTTCCAGCTTTCTCATCAAATCAGTGGGATATTAGTCACACATTAGAGTAGGAAGAAGAATATGCCCTATGATTAAGGCAATATGCTGGAAAACTGTAAATAGATCATAGATGAAAATCTTCAGCATTGCCGGTCTGGTGGAGAGGAATAGCTCTCTGAGGCCCCAGGCCTCTGTGCCCTGAGATTACTGTAATTCCACCAACAGCCGCTAAAGTCACTCAAGTCAAAAGTGATTCCTTCATTACTTTGCTATTAATTTTGTCACATTCCATAAACAAAGGGGCCTCTGGTTCTCCATGATCCTTCACAGGAGGAAGGAAATGTCTTGTTTCATTAGAGCAAACAACTAATCTGCTTTTAAATAAATAAAGACATGGACCAGCAAAAGAAGTACTCTCTGGAACAAAGAGATTTCTTCTTGTATTTCTCAAAACAGCCACTTAATAGTGTTTTGAGAAAAAGAGCTGTAACTGAAGTATTGTCTAATCTGGGAACGACAGTGCAGTCAGACACAGACAGAAAGCAATGAAGTACTGAAACTACTTCAGCTCAGCTCACACTTTAAGAAAACTATTTTATGAAGTAGAAGAGAATTTACAGTGAAATTTCCATTGTAGAAAGATTTGATATCACCAGAAGAATAAATACACAAAAAGAGAAAAGAGAGAAATATGGAAAGAGGTCGTAAGACAGAAAACAGAGAGAGTCTGTTAGAGGAATAAACTGAAACTTATCACAACCGTGAAAGTGGCTGAAGCAAAGCAAGTTTTTCTAAAAATCAGGGATGCTTTGCAAAGTGACATGGAGTTACAGATGCAGTGTGAAAGCAGGTTGACGGCATCTCTTGTAGCAGCATAGATCAGCGAACTTAGAAACCAAGAAATGCGTAATGTTCATTCTTTTCTTTCCTGTCCACAGCTGCAAGACCTTCTCCTCATTTGGATGACACTGCATGTGCAAATGTGTGTTCTGCCTGTTCCACTGTTATGCAAAGGTTTCACCCCATTGCTAAGATCCGTTAAGTAAAGCCACAGCAACCTTAATGAGTCATGCTAGTTATGAATTGATGCTGCTCACCAGCACAAGTCAAGGGCAGATGCGGGGACAGAACTGAGGGAGTCGGATTGGTCAAGAACAGCTTAAAAGCCGAATTAGATGAGCAGCATAGAGAGTGACCCTCACTCAGCATCACATATTATGCTGAGGTGTCCCTGTTTGCACACTGTTTGTGATGGAAGTTTACCAGCCTCTGCTAGTGAGTAAATGTTTGACTGGCAAGCGGCTCCCCTCCCTGCCCCAATATCAAGAGAATCAGACAATTAAAATGGCATGTACACCTTTGTATTTTCTTGTTTAAAAATAATTATTATTAATACAGACATGGTCAAAATTTGCCTGAAAATACATGAACCTGCAACCTGGGGATAACCCCCATCTCCTTGAGGAAGCAGAGGTGACCGTGGGATGAGTGAGAGCTCTGTAGCCCAACACTTGTCTCCAGACCCTGTGCCACCCTGTGCCTGGCCTGGGCTCCAGTGAGCTGTCACACGTGGAACACATGTCTGGTCCAGGAGGGGCAGATCCCCCTGCTCTGCTAGTGGCTGCCACCAGGCACTTCTGGGCAGAAAACATCCCCTCTCACTCAGTAACTCTTAAAAAAGCGAGTTTGATTCCACTGCACTTCTTCTGGAGTATCATTTTAGTAATGGCTCCCATGAAAAATAATGTTAAACACTTCCTCATTTAGTTTTAATTTTCTTATAAAAATAAGTCAAATTGTAACAACTTTTCATGGCTTCTGTAAAATTAGAAAATATTGTAAGCATGTATTATGTAATTTTTAGCAAGCTGGTTACCAATGAGCTCATTAAGTAACATAATCCTGAAGTACTGCTTTATTTCATTTTAACTTACACTTCTTTTTCAAATCATCAGGTGTAGCTTTTGCTGAACACTGTTGAAAGCTTTTATAATTTTTTTCTAGATCAAAAGGTGACATATTTACAAAAATCTCAGATGTAACATGATGTAAGCACAGATGGCTCAGACTCATCGTCTACCTTACTAACTTCTTTTCCATCTATAGCCAGTGGCTGATCTTTCATCAAAAGTGGAAGAAACAGGGGCATCACTAAGTAAGAATCCTTCTAACTGTCTGTTAGACTGTTAAAAGACTTTCTAAGACGCACTTTGCATCAGCATTTGTTCAGTAGATTTTGTGTATTTCTCTAACATGCAGCAGTCCCCCCAAAAATAGAATCAAGAATAAAGTTGGAAATAAAAGGTCACAAATGTTGCCACTCCGAAACAGAGCTGCTTTGAAACAAATATTCTCTAAAGTAACATTTCAGAATCCTGAAGCATTGTTAAAAATTTGAAGTTGGTTGGTTTTAAGCTTGGGTGTCCTAAGGTGGATGTTGTAGAGATTCTGATTGACAGATATTAAAAAAAAAAAAAAAATATTTCCATTATGATTCCAATTATGATTCTCTCAAAATACAAATCTACTCATTATAATTTTTTGATACCCAAAAGCAACTATTTTCTGAATTGTTATGGTTAGAGTGATCGCAAATGAAGTTATTTTTATAACCATCTGAGTCCTCTTTGGTTTATGCCATGGAATTTGGGTTCCTGGTATTATAAATGGGGATGCTATCATTATCTTTCAAAGCCCTTGCTCTTTTTTTTGGAAGATGGCTTTTAACACTGTTCACTAGCAAGGAGTTTCACAGCTTAGCCCACCTGTGTTAAGAAGCATTCTCATTCATTCGTTTAATGTTAAACACTTCTAAATTTTATTTATACCTTCCTTTGAATTTACGTGATGAAAAAAGGTAGGGATGACAGTCTATAGCTAATCAAGTAACTGTGAAAGACATGAAATAGCATATTTTTTCCACCTTCTTACTGAGAAGTGTTCAATTATCAGCTGTAAGATCTTGCATCTCAGATCAGGAATAAAACTTCAAAAATGTTTGTGTGAAACAGACCATCTCCTCCTCGTTGTGTCGCATGGAGCAATCCCAGCCGAGAGAAATCTCTCTCATAAGAGGGAAAAGAGAGCAGCAGTTAGGGTATCTTCTGTTTTCCCCTTGTGTGGTGCGAACCTCCAGCCCTGAGATGTGCTGCCTCTATAGGACAATCATCCAAGAAGCCAGTTATCCAAATCCTTTTCATAAGGTGAAGGTCTTGGTACCTCCCTCAGAGCCCTGTTTTCAGGTGCAATATCATCCTAGTCATCCATGATTCCCAGTAGTTTTGATTCTGTCTTCCCAAAACTCATAACTGTTCTCCTTTCTGTCATATCTGCCTCTACCATTGCCTGCTTTCTGCTTTCCCCCATCACAAGCAAGTTTCCCTCTGTGTTTATTCTCTCTCCAGTCCCTTTGTTTCACCTCTGTTGCTTCTTTCCAGACACACTGGACAGCTTCCCAGTTTCATGCATGCGAGAGACCATGTCTTGTATACT
>JBCJKH010042932.1:0-17687 GCA_039877255.1 Loriculus beryllinus
ACCTGTGTAAAAGGATATTTCTGCTTCCGTTACCGGTATCTTTCTTTGGATATACAAGCTGCCTTACTCCATCTTTCTTCATGCTTCATCTTCTTATGCTTCAAGAAGTTTAGAACAGGTTTGTGTTTCCAAGATGTTTTGTCAGTGAATGGGAGAAGAGGGAGAGGTTGCACATAAGTTGGTTCATAGTAGAAGTTTTGATTCTGGAGGAAGGCAGTGACAAGGCCAAAATGGGATATCTGTTTCTCCTCTTAGATCACCTCAAATCAGCATTAAATTGTGTCACACATTCATTAGAGTGTATCAAAGTGGCAATGGTTTTGTGGTTTCTTTCTTTAGACTTAAGGCAGCTTCATTTATGTGTTACGTGAGACCACAGTTACAAAGTGAGAGTACAAGTGCGATGGAGACACAATTGCCAAATCAATCTGTCTGGTATATTGATGCTATCAGCTGCTACTGTAGTCTGAAAGTACGTGACCAAAGCACTCACTGATTTCTTGAAAGCGATTTAAAAGTAAATAAGTAAATACCATCATGCAGACTGTCTTCACCAGCATAACATTGGAAAGACCCAAAAACTGATCCCAAAGCATCAAGCAAATGGCTATCTAGGAATACAGTGATATTAATATTATACCTTTTTTTTCCCCCACCATCTCTCTTTCAAAATTTTATATTCCAATACCTTTGGGAAATTTGCTTTTCCAAGTAACATTTTATATCAAACCACAAGTAGTAGTAGTAGTAGTAATAATATTAATAATAATAAAATAGTCTTTAATTTACTTTCCTAAATTCTTCCATATGTGACTTGTACAAAACCCCATCATTTCATTGTGACTTGATGGTTCACATGGTGAATTTCAAACTTCTACTTTTTTGCATGTAGAAAATTGTTACAGTCTGGTGAATATTACTTTGCAGGTATGTATCTAGTTCTGAAAGGACTAAATATAAATTACATCTTGCCTTCAGTCAAAAATAAAAGGACAATATTCTAAATTGTTTGTGTAAAGCACCCAATGACAAATTTTGGTCTCCACAGAATAAGAATTTTGTTATGCTTCCTTTCATTTGTAGTTTTTAGCAATTGATTATTAGCAAGTTTAATTTATCCTCACTAAGAAGAAATTAAATTGCATAAATACATATTCCTGATAAATGGCATTATGCTTTAATTAAAATGAAAAAGAAAAGATTAAATAAAGTGAAAATATTTAACTCATAGGTACTTGAATTTTAGTTTGACCTATGTTTGTTAAAGGCAGATATGTTTGTCATTCTGATGAAGATGCATTTCTTCATACCTTGCTGTTGACAGAATCTCACCTACTTTTTCCATTTATTATGATAATAGTCTACCAGATGTCATATGTCACAGCCTAGTGAAGTTGTCTCTGCCTATTACTGCTTTATATATAATGTGCATTGTTGTTTTGCTTTCCTTAATTTGGGAATTTTTATATGCTATTTGACATTTGTTATTTTATGAGGAAAAGAATAGAAGCAAACTCTTTAAAATATTTGAAAGCAGTTTTAGAAACAGTAGGCTTTTTTGTTCCCATGGTAAGTACCATCATGTTAAAGTATGCCTTCATGGGGATGGGTAAGCTGAATCTCATAAAAACGGTCATACGTCTTCACATTCTAGTGGATGTTAACTTAATAGATCTAATTGTGTTATGCCATGCAGCTTTCTGAAAATTGTTTCAGTGGATAGATACATAGATAGTACTAATAAGAGAGGGTGGAAACATGGTTATTACATGTTATTGATACATGTAGTGAGCAGAGTAACAGAAGTCATAACTTCTTACCTAAAACATAAACCTGGTTAATTTCTTTTTCCAGGTAGTTACAGTGTAAAAACATAATAGTATATGTAGAATCCTTCTATGTACAGAGATACACAGAGTCAAAATAAGTTTTGGCAGAGGTACATCAAGCTGTCTTTTGATTCATAGCATTTGAACTTAAGTGGGACTGGTCTTCAGCAGTTGTCATTCAGTGTGTAGAATTGTACATCT
This sequence comes from Loriculus beryllinus, assembly GCA_039877255.1. Lineage (NCBI taxonomy): Eukaryota > Metazoa > Chordata > Aves > Psittaciformes > Psittacidae > Loriculus > Loriculus beryllinus. The sequence continues at coordinate 2,031 of JBCJKH010042932.1, forward strand.
CTGTCTGTTGAAACCGTATTGAATACACACAGCACTTAGAATCATAGAATCAACTAGATTGGAAAAGACCTGTAAGATCATCAAGTCCAACCATTACCCAGGACTACTAAGATCACCACTAAACCATGTCACTGAGGGGCTCATCTACATGGTTTTTGAACAGTTCCAGGAATGGTAATTCCACCATTTTCATGGGAAACCTGTTCCAGTGCCTGATTACCCTTTCTGTAAAGAAATGTTTCCTAATATGATGATGAAAACATCACATTGCAGAAGTGATACTGCTACTCAGAACCACAGCCAGATTTCATTAGTTTTCTGGCATTTAGGGACCTGGCACTTGTCAGTTGTATTGGAAATTTTTATTTCCACACAAAGCTTTTTGTTTAAAGGTTCACATCTTAGGAAAAGTGCATTCTGTACAGACATAAGCAGCGTTCATTTTGCTTTATGTACTAGCAAGGAAGGTCATTCAGACTTCTGTTTCAATTGTTTGTTGGGGTTTTTTTTTTACATATCAAACTAGAGGTAAAAGTGCCCCCTAGATTTATAGATTTGTGTGCTTACACAAATCTACAGAAAAATTCCATCAAAGACATTCCTTTTCTTTTAAGAATCAATATTAAGAGGTTTAAAGGCTTTTCTTTGTCCAGAGCAACAGCAAAACATGCAACTTTCAGCAATTTATTGTAGTTTGCTTTCTTATGTTTTACTGTGGAATTGTTGATGTGTAAGATTAATTCATAAAAATCCTTTTATTTTTCCACAGCAGTATTTTAGATGAAAGACTGAATTCTTCTCTGTACATTCCTGAAGGGATCATTGCAGTCCTTAAAGCTGTATTATATAGTATATTATAGATGAATATGACAGCATATTTGTTCGTATAAACGTTTGTTGAACGTTTTGTTCAACATCTTTGTCGCTGCCATGGACAGTGGGATTGAGTGCGCCCTCAGCAAGTTTGTGATGACACCAAGCTGTGTGGTTGGATACTAAATACTAAATACTAAATATAAATACTAAATACTAAAATCAATCCACATAGTGTCACGTTGCTAAAAGCAGAAGTAGTTTTGAAAAACTTTAGCAGCATAATTTCAAATTTAAAATAAAGCTGTAAATGTTAAATCACCTTAATTATTCCAGAAAATTATTCATTTCTAATTTACATTAGCATGTTAATAAATCAAATTTCTCACCACCCCACCCCTCCCAACCACTTTCACATGTTAATTGCTAGTTTGCCCTTGGGCATCTTTGCCTTAGGAAGGATTTGGGTCTGCATTTTAGTTTAAATGCAGAATGCCACCATTAAAGTGTCTTATCCATCCCATTGGAGTGGGTACTTAAAGACAGATAGAAAAAATATTGTTGATTGTATACAGAAAGTGTAGCATCTTGATCAAAAATATCTTAAAAGTTTCTTTGAAAAGCAACAAATTAAAAATAAAATTAAATAGACAAATGTTTAGTGTATTACCTATTTCCTTCCTTTCACCACACTTTTATCTTCATCTATGCCCTCTTACTCTATTTGCCCTGTGCTGAGGGAAAAGATCAGTGGATCAATGCAGAACAGTAGAAAAGCATTCTTAGCAAACTAAGATGATGGTGATACAGGCACTCTTATTTTAAATAGATGCTGAGATTTGGATCATGATAACTTTGCTATTCCCCCTTTCCCAAGTCAGTTGCATAAGTCTAATGTAACTACAAAACTGCCTAATTACTGCATGCCTAAATTACTACTATCAAAAGAAAGTCTCCCTCCAGACAGAACCACACAAGCACCAGCAAACCTGTCTTTGTCCTCCCACATCTACTTTACTGTCACCCACCCTGCCACACAGAATCCATCACACCTCAGGTGCTAGCCATCCATTAGCAGTCAAAGGTAAAATAACCAGTCTGGTAAAGGAAAGGGTGGGAGGGAGAGATAAATCACCCATAGGCTTACACCTGAGATCTAAGCCCTTTTCTGCAGGTGGTGGTGTACACCAGGGGGCTAACATCTAATTAGACTTTCTGCTTATTTAGCAGGAGAGTGTCCTGGATTCAGCTGTAACAGTGTTTATTTTTTCTCCTTCTTAGTAGCTAATACAGTGCTGCATTTCCAACTTTAGTCTGAGAACAGTGGTGATAACACACCAATATTTTTAGTTGTTGCTAAATAATGCTTACCTGATCATGGACTTCACCTCATGCTCTGCTGGTGAGGAGGGCTACAAGAAGCTGGGAGGAAGCAGAGACAGGACACCTGACCCAAACTAGCCAAAGCAGAACTCTATACCCTAGCACGTCATGCCCAGTATATAAACTGGGGGAAGTCACCTGGAAAGTGGAGGTTGCTGTTTAGGTTAGTTGGTGGTGGGCAATTGTATTGTGTATTGCTTATGTTTTGGGTTGGGTTTTTTTCCTCCTTCCCTTTTTAGTTTTATATTCTCTCTCCTTGTTATTTCCCTTACTGCTATTATTTTTAGTGGTAGTTCTATATTATACTTTAATTACAGAGTTGTTTTTATCTCAACCTGTAGGATTTACATTCTTTCGATTTTCCTCCCCATCCCACTGGCAGTGTCTGGGAGAAAGAGGGAAGTGAAAGAGCAGCTGCATGGTTCTGAGTTACCAGCTGGGTTTAAATTGCAACAGAGGGTTAACCTGTTTAAAATAGTATCTGTTCTCAAAGGAATAAACTGGAGGGTGTAAGTCACTCACTGGGCTTTCAGGCACACATGCAAAAAAAGGCTTTTTAGGTCTAAGGTCAGTTATACTTCGCATGTGAGGAAAATTGGTTGAACATAAGAGAGTCTAAAAGCCTCTTTCAGAACAATGAGAAATCTATGGCATGCTAACTCAGGCCAGAGAACATCAGTGAATTAGACCATGAAAATATTCAAGCATTCATTTAGTTCAATTATCTTCACTATGTGTTTCATGATAATGTATAGTAAAGGAATAGTAGCTATAGACTGACTTTCAATTGAATTAAAAAAAAAAGTATATAAAAAATAGAAATATTAGCAATTTTTTTTTTATAAGAGAAAGGGGCCCATTAGGAGGTCAAATCCTGTTTCATCATCCAGACCATGGGTAAACGGTGGCTAATATGAAACATTACTCATTTGCCAATGCAAAATGAGTTGTTGGTCTCAGGCCAGGCCCTGACAGACAGATATGTACTGCACAAAACCATCTGTATTAATTGCTCCCCTGAGCCCTGATCTTGCAGAAGTCTGCACAGGTTTATGCGCATAAGCAGTGTCACTGACTCAAAGACTTTCTGTATTTAGCCTTGTATTCACAGGAACACCTCATATTCATGCAGACCAGTACATGTGTCACCGTTTGCAGTGTCAGAATACAGGCTGACAACCTTGGCAGAATTGTCAGAAATGGAAGGAAAGTAAAAATTATACTATCCATTCACCTCTGTGTATGGGACATCTAATTCTTAATGGAGGAGCACTGACGAGTCTGTGTGTGGCTGCAGCCTGCCAGTGCACCATCTCTCTTCTGTGAATGAAATGTGGAGGACGTCTTTATGCTTTAAAACCAATTATGTAAATTCTTATTTTTATTTAAAAAAGCTTATAAAACTATGAATATTTTTCTGATTATAAAGGCTACATTTAAAAAAGCGAATTGCTCAATGCAAGTTTCAATGTTTCATCTCACCACACTCTGTTGCTTTCCATTCCAAGACACGTGACAGAAGCATTTACCATTTCATTAACTCATGAAGACTGTAATAATGATGCCTCTTATCGAAGTCAGGTTGAGTGATAAATGAAAACTCCACACATATGTATGACTAATGATTAATGTCCATTATAGAAATGAACAGATTGCATTGCTCTGTGCAAGGCACAGGAACAAAAGGACAATTTTGACACCGTATCTGTGTGTATATGAACAGACGGAAGTCCATGCAAATGATCCTTGGGAGACTTAGAGCATATTCTACTACAACTGTTCTGCTTTTGTATTTTATAGGAAGTCAGCTAGATCATACCTATTACAACCTCTGGGCATACAAGAGAGGCCTGTGCCTTGCTAGTGCTAAAACAACAGTGTTACTGCCAGATGTTTTGTTCTTTCCTTCCGCATATGGACATCTCTAAACAAATTACAATAATGTAGTCAAAAAACGCAAGAATGATATCTAAAAAGAAACCCCTTACACAGCTCTCAAAAAGGTATAAAGCTGTAATTCTCCATGGAAACATTTCTTCAAAGTCAAACACTTTTACATTAGAAGTTCTTTATATTGCTTGTCAGAGTCTCATCTCCTGCTGCAGAGAAAAACCCAGCTTTTTGACAACTATCTAGTCGAGCATTAAAAAAAAAAAAAAAAAAAGGATTTTCTTAAAATTTTAGCTCTTTTAAGAGTACCTGAAAGAAAAAATTTGCAAAATCTGTGATGTTATGTGTGATTTCAACATTTTAACATGACTGCTTTATCTACAGCTGCCCAGCTAACACTTTCATCAAGTCTGTCAGTGATTTCTTGCTTTACGTATATTCAAGCTATATGTGATATAGGCATGCAAGTACTAAAAAAACCCCAAACCTGTATGGGGTCACACTAAATGTTCCTTTAGTCTATAACCTGTCCTTGATAGCGGCTGAAGAGGGAACATATAGAAGGAAATGTAGAACATATGGTGGTAATTACCCAGTATACACCCCCATTTGGCAGAGACCAGCAGCAAAGGACTTCCTCAACTGGAAAGAGTAGATTTGTAAACACCTTGTAAATCAGACTACAGACTAATGACATTTGGTACTGATGTACTTCTACAAAGGCTTCTCAGTGCAATAATCACTTTGAGGTTGTAAACACCGTCATGGACCGCTGCAACACATCTTTACCTGAGAGCATAAAATCAGAACAGTTTAAAGGTGCACAAACCCTTCCTTCTGAAATCTCAGTGTGAGTTTACTCTGATGGATTTTTCTTCAGTGAATGTGTTGAACTGCTTCTGTAACTGTGTAAACTTCTAGCATCCCTAAAAATCTATAGAAATTATTTTATCAAAGTAATATCTACTTTGCAATGAAACACCTTTTTCTATTTATCACTTGATAATTTAATTTCTTAATTATATGGAATAACCATTACTTTCCTATTTATCATTACCATGTTGCCCATAATTTATATAACTCTACTACCCAGCTGTCTTTTCCTAAGGCTAAGGAGTCCTACCCTGCTTAGTTGCTTCTCATATATCTTTCAACAGACTCACTGCTCTTTTCTTCACCTTTTCTAGTTAATATATTTATGTGTCAAATGTGGGTTTTAGCTGGTGTCATATTACTGATTTTAATTATTGGCTGATCCTATGTATGATTTTGACTCTTGAATTTTCTTGAAGAGGCAATGTTACATTTTACATTTACATATTCAGAGTAGGATGAGTGAAAACCCCAAGCATTTGTACTACCAAGATCAAAAAAACCCAAAACTCGCAGAGATGAACTCCAATGAACTGCGTAGCATGAGTCATACTGCAATGAAAAAAGATCAGATGATGCATGTGCTTCTTTCCTAGATGCAAAAATAAGTCTCACATCTTAATCACATGATAATTTATGATCCAGTTTGAGTGGAACTTGTGTTTTTATTCTTCCATGCTTTGTACATGTTCACAGCACTTTGCTAATTGTGTCAGAAAATACGGTTATCCCTTGAGAGACAGACACGTTGCACAAACCACCAACTGAAGAACCAAGTATTTTGGTTTAGCTTCCCTTTTGTTTGAATTTAGAGAAATTGTTATTTTGAGGACTCAACTGTCTGGCTGATCTGCAACATCAATACTGACTTCAGCATGCTGCGCCTTGGAACCTGGGCAGTGGGGTTCAGCATCCCACTAAAGAAGCACAAAATAGCACAATTTAGTAACGCATTAACAGAAATGCAGAATATAGTATTTACATGGCATGATCTTCAGACAAAATGTGTCAAGTTTTCTGATATATAAAATATCTAACGTGTCAGCTGAAACGAGTGTGTTTTTTCCACTGTGATGGCAATACATTTGAAGAAAATTCATAAAACACCATGAATACTGCAAGTAATAAAAATAGCAATAATAATTATTATTTCACTGATTATGAAGATATTTATTAGAAGAAGTCATTTAAGCAAATCAAGGCATGGAGAAGGACAGTGTTAGCAAGAGAAAAAACAGAACGTTTGAAATTATAGAAAAAAGTCAGCAAAAATTGGTGATTCTCTGGCTCCTCTGTAGCATATTGGAGATTGTCCCTTGGCTTGCACAAGGTCAGAAATTCATCCAGTGAAACTGAGAAAAACTTGAGAAATGCCTAAAACATCCACACCATTGCATGACAGCTTTGGAATTTCAGAGGACAGGTTTATCCTCCTTCAAACTGTTCCGGTTTTATACCTTTAGGGACAGATGGGTTACAGTGATCTAAGACAGCATTTGCAATATCAAAGTGATTTATTCCATTAAGAAACATTAAGAAGTACATCAGTAAAAAAATTCAGAGCCTTTGAGTTACAGCTCTAGCTAAATAAAATACTAAATAAAATCCACAGAAATAGCATAAAACCTAGTCTGACATTAATTATGTATCTTAAATTTACTAAACATGAAAGAGGCGCACATTTATTAGGAGGTTCACACAAAGCGTAACTACTGTACCTGTGCTTCATTATAACACTTTCTTATTATGTCCCTTCAGCAACGGAAACATACATTTTTAAATGTCTTTTTTTAACAAGGGCTCTTTTATGTGAGCAGCCTCTCATTATTTGCGAAGTTAACATCAGCAAACATGAGTTGTATTTTACCAGCACCTTTATTGATTGCTGCAAATTAGGCTTGGCAGTGTGATACCTTGTTGTCTCATCCCCTATCAGCCAAAATTAAAAAGATCTCTGGTGGCAATTGCCTTCTGGAAGTTGTTTAATCTCTGTTCTCTGCCTCTCATCTGCTTAAGTATTTTCTTCTGCAGAAGACTGATCTGCCAGCTAGCAGCACAATCACTGTATAAATGAATATTTGATGCCAAGCATTAATTTGGGAGGTCATTAGTAGAAACTGCAAATAGTAGTGAAACCAAGTAACTGGATGTCCTGGGAAATTATGAATAGTATTAGACAGAAATAGGCCAGTTAAGATACAATTTTTTTCCATGTATGGGATAATTTATCAAGGGTTACACTTGGAAATTATATTTTCATCAAAAGCATTGAACATATTTTTAACATATGTCACTATAATATACATATTAGTAGGAGAAACCAAACAAACAAAAGAAAAAAAATCAGTATTTTCACTTTTCATGTTTCTCTCTTTTGTACACTTTGCAATACAGTGTGAAATTACCCCTATACAGTTTTGCTGATGGCTAATCACGTTTTCTGTTTAATCACTTGATCAGCAACATCAATTCATTAGGAAAAAAAATAATAATAATTCTTTGATTAGGATAGACCCTAAAAAATCTTCATCAAGGTTTGGTCCCCTGTAATCACTGTATCCTCACTCATACAGAGGTAAAAAAACATATGTACATGATCTTCCCCGAATTCTGAATAAGTTCATTTATAAGAAATGGAAACTGATTGCATTTTATCATAGCATAGCATTTTATCTCTATTTTACTCTTCATTATAATAAGGCCTTTGTAACAAATTGTAAACAACATTTCCATAATCCCACGCATTTATGCTCAGGCTCAGCTTTGTTATATCTGATCTGGTGAACTGCTGGGTAAGTGCTTTAATATCAGACCATGATTTGCATGTTTTCTGCATTCGTGGTGCATGGCCGTAAGTAAAAGGTAACCTGTGTGCCTGATGCTTTTAAACTCTCAGTCTGGAGTTAAACTGATGCAGGTTAAGTAACTTTATAGGCCTCTAAATGATAAACAAATACAGAGTAAGAAATCTAATCTAGCACTAATCTAGCAAGAAAGCAGAATAAGGAGGCAAAGAAATTTAGCACAAGGACTTTCCCCTAAAAGACTGAATTTTGACTGCTGTTGTCTGTTTTATTGCTCTTCTACTGCACTTAGGTAAAGTAAAAGCACTAAATAGTATGTGGGTTAATATGAGTCAGAATCATATAGTTAAGCAACAGGGAACATTGAGACAGGCAATTTAAGACTGATGAGCAGGGTGTGAGCAAGTGCTGACTGTGCACCCTGACCTGGAATACAGAATAGGTTAATTTCTGCAGCAGTACAGCTGGGTTGCAATTAACTAGTCCCAAAACACGAGCAAAGCCATTTTACTGATGATCCAGATGAATTCCAGCAGAGTTTATTAGATCAGGCACAGTACAATATGAGCCTGGCTATGTGGCACACAGATGACCACTTAACATGCTGCAAATCCTTGGGATCCCCCTTTCTAAGAGAGTATATGAGTTCAACTCCAGAGCAGACCAAAACTGGTTTTGCACACAGCCAACAAACCTGCTGGAAACAAATGCATTCACAAGAGCACTACAGAGCTCCTTTATAATGCCTTGCCAGAACTGATGAACCCTGATAAACTGGCTTTTAGGCGTACCTGGAGTGCAAGCATTACATCCAACAATCCACCTATGTTTGTGCATACTCTGTGATATTATATACTTCTATTACTTCAGCTAATGAAAGCTGACTGCTAGCCATACCTATCTGGAGGTAAAAATATTACTCCTAAGCATGCAGAATTAGGCTATGTACTTTCTGCATCACTGATTAGCTATGTTCTTCATAGTTCTAACCAATAAACTAATCTGATCTGTGATGAAATTGATCCGTGTTAAACTGACCTTTTCATATTGAAATTGCATATTAACAACAGAAAATATATTTGTTAATGAAGAGGCAGAAAGCAAGAGGGAAGAGCTCTTTGCTCCAAGAGCTCTTGCCCAGGGATTAAGGTAGTATTTGAAGAAAGAATGTTAAGAATATTGCCTATCTCAATATACTCAGGCATACTGAGTTTAGGCAAAGCTTCCAAATAAAGAGCAAAAATGGTGAGATTACAAAACCTGATATTCCCTACAGTGTTTCATGAACCAAAGGCACAGTGTACTGGGAGTGTGATCACTGCATAGCACAGCATACTTCCTATATGTGAAGGATAACTTTGAGGACAATTCCCCACAGTGCAGAGCAACCTTTATGACAAGTGTACTTTGTAAAATTGACTGAAAAAGTAAAATTTATCTTATCAATGACAGGAGTCAAAATGACTGTTTTAAACACCAGCAAAACACTCTGTTTCTGTTCTGTCATTTTTCAGTCCCATCCTTTCTCTAGGCACATTCCAACAGCTGAAACCAAAGACAGCAGCTATGTATCTACCCTCACAGAAAAAAAAACCCAAACCAAATCAAAACAAAACAAAACTCAAGCCTCACAAATAAAATATTCCTTTACGTACCAAGAAGCTGAATTTATCTATTCTCCTCTAGAAAAAAAACTCATCTCAAGGTGGCAGGGCTCTGAGTGTATCCCTTACCTTTAGGAGTTTGGCTGCCCAGGCTGAGGACCAACTTCGAGACAGTGCCACTGGTGACCATGAAGAGAGCTCTTCCAGTCAGGCTGTGGGGATGTCTCCAACCTACCAGCTGGTATGCCAGCCTCACCTTAGCCCATCTGTACCCCTGTAGTCCTGTACCACCATCCTGGGGCTGTGGCTGACTTTAGTTATTGCCTCTGGACCGCCTCCCCCTGTCTTTAATTCTTATTCTGGAAGGACTTGTTATTGCAAGCACAATGGAATTACCTCATTTGAATGAATGAACAGAACCTTTGTAAAAGTGGGGAAAAAAACCCCAGAGGGTGAATATTAATGGATTAAGGCAATTGTCTCAAGTGATGGGACATATATAGAGCCAAAGCTGTTGTCCTAGCACAGGGGCAAGCGAAGGGTGAGGACCCTAACCAATTCAGGGCTGTGAGAGGGACATCTGTCTGGGACACCAAAACCGGCAGTCACCTACTAAACTTGGAAGACTTACAAATTGACATTAAAGATATATTTCAAAAGGCAGCATTGAAGTTGGTTGAGTGATTCAGGTTTTAAGCAATTAAGTGACTGGACCTTTTTGGCCATTGGATAAACAAGGAAAATCTGTTTCACATATCTTAAAAGCATAAGTGGAAAGAGCATTTCTAGTGTATGAGTCAAAGTTCCCATCATGCATTTTAACTTAACCATGATAGTATCACAAAAAATGGCACCTTCCTGTAACTATGCAGTTGTCTAGAGGATTGCTTGAAATAAAGCAAAATCTTGAAAAGATCACATTATTGTAGATTAATGTGTGATGAGTTAGTCATTTATTAGGGATAAAAATTTATACAGGCAACGCAGATGCACCAGCAGATAATGAGTTCAGGCAGGATTGATTCTTTGCTCCTAAGAGGAAACAGTGCTGGTCTTAACAACTCTGTATATTCACTCTTGCAGTGTAAGGTAAGGCTGAAATCAACGCACAGGAAACCTAGCCACACAACTGGTAAGGGGTAACAAAGAAAGGGCTGTATCTTCACTAAGGCTGAGAAAAAACAGCTGTGAGCTATTTTCAGTATTTTGAAGTGAAACCCCTTGTGTTTTCATTCACTGGTATTTCTCAACTGTTGTGAACTCTGGAGGCCATTATGATGCACCTTAATGTTCCATGAAGCATAGCTTCAGTACACCTGACAAGAATTTACTATTATCTGGATATCCTCAAGAGGTGAATACCATGATGTCCATTCTGTAAGAGTTTCAGTTGATATTTAGCTCATCTAAGTCCATTATCTAAGTAGCTTCTGTTTTAGTAGGTGAATTCAATCTCTCTCAAAGAATGAATCTCTACTTCAATCAATAGGATCATTATATTTACATCATTCTTCATTGTTAGGTTCATGCACTTGTAGTTGATAAAAGGTGAAATAACTGGTAGCAGCCAAACCTAAGTAAATACATACAGAACAAATTTGAACTGGCAGCCACATGTACATTTAATTGACATGTATTGATTTACAATTGCTAGTAGGCTTTAAAATGTTGTCCAAAGCTATAACCAGACTACAAAGAAACGTGTTATCTTTACATGTGTAACACAGTTTACTGAAGCTTTTTGTTACCCAAAAGCAAACAAAAATCACGTTTAAACAACTTACAATGAGATAAAGAATACATTGTTTATACATTGTTTCTTAAGCCTTAACAGCTTGCAGAAACAAAGAATAAAAGAAAGATAAATTTTTCATGTAAGTTCAGTCTGAGGTATTAGTAACAAGAATCCACCAAAGTGCTAAGCTGGAAGAAGATCATAAGTGCTGATGCCATCAAAGGGATACTCAGACACAGCACTTCTTGAGGATTCTCCATCTGCTGAAGCTGACCTAACCCCAGGGCAGCAGTATTCCATTATTCCTTAGCCTGTACTTCTACAGGCCAGGTGGCAGTTAGTGAATGCAAAGGGGAAGGATCATATTGTAAAAATATAAGTCTGTTGACTCGTTATTATTAAAAGTTTATATACAAGCCTGAAAAACAGAAAAAGCTGATTCAGCCTTGCATCCTTACATTAATACATCCAAATCTAAAAAACAGACTTCAGATTGCGATCTGAATCTCCCCATGCTTGCTTAACATCTCTTCAAATCTTTAAAGCAAAGTTAAACGATGAATTTGTAAAGTGCCTAGAATATCAGCCAGATCCAAAAGAAGATCTGGGCTTCATAATGCACTTTATGTTCACAGCCATGAAGGCCCCCTGCGCAGCACACCAGTCACTGCAGTTCTATGTGAACTCCAAACTACCCTTCTTAGGAGTTTAGCATCTGCCTTTCCTTGTAAGCCTGAGTGAAACCTAGAAAGAGAACAAAATAACTTAAACTTGAACCTAACAACAGATGGGTGCACAGCACAGCTGGCACCCAGCTGCAGAGCTGAACCTTTCATAAAATACTGTAGCGGTTGCTTTAAAACATGGCTGTAAAACAGTATTATTCACACTGCGAGGTAGTAAGCTCCCGTGCAACTGATACCATTCCAATTGGATCATAAAATATCTGTTTCCTGACCTGTACTCTAGAGAGTGAAAAAATACTGCTTCTCTTTCCTAAGTCAAAATGGAGAAAAACTGTCCTGCTGAACTGAAGCAAGCCTTTTCCTGACACTGTGATTGATTTTGATCCCTGTTTAAACATTCTTCAGTGAAACAAACTATTTAGTGTATCTTTACATGTCTTTCTGCTGAAACCTGCTTATTGATCTGTTTTGGAGAGCAATGGCATATGGTCTTTCCTCTGATTCCTGACATGAGGCAGAATTAGCAGAAGTAGGATTAATGCCCAGATGGAGATCGGTGACAAGTGGTGTCCATCAGGGGTCCATACTGGGACCAGTATCGTTTAATATCTTCATCAACAACATAGTGGGATCGAGCACACCCTCGGCAAGTCTGCCAACTACACCATGCTGTGTGGTGTGGCTGACACACCTGAGTGGCAGGATGCTATCCAAAGGGACCTGGACAAGCTTAAAAAGTGGGCCTGTGTAAACCTCATGAAATTCAACATGCAAGGTCCTGCAACCTGAGTCAGGGCAATCCACTGTATCAGTATGGGCTGGAGATGAAAGGATTGAGAGCAGCCCTGCGGAGAGAGTCTTGGCAGTACTGGTGGATGGAAACCTGGACAAGAGCTGGCAGTGTGCACTCACAGCCCAGAAAGCCAACCATATACTGGTCTGCATCAAAAGGAGAGTGACCAGCATGTCGAGGGAGGCGATTCTCCCTTTACTCCCCTCTTGTGAGACCTCACCTGTAGTACTCCATCAAGGTCTGAGGCCCCCAGCATAAGAAGGACATGGATCTGCTTGAACAAGTCCAGAGGAGGGCCACAAAGATGATCAGAGGGCTGGAGCACCTCTCCTACGAAGACAGACTGAGAGAGTTGGGTTTGTTTGGTCTGGAGGAGAAAAGGCTCCAGGGAAACCTTATAGCAGCCTTTCAGTATTTAAAGAGGACTTAGAAAGATGGGGACAAACTGTAGTAGGGCCTATTATGATAGGACAAAGGGTAATGGTTTTGAACTGAAAGAGAATAATTTTAGACTAGATATAAGGAAGAAATTTGTTACAATGTGGGTGGTGAAACATTGGATCAGGTTCCCATTCAAGGCCAGGCTGGAAGGGTCCCTAAGCAACCTGTTCTAGCTGAAGATTTCCCTGCTCATTGCAGGGGGGTTGGACTAGATGGCCCTTTCAATCCAAACTGTTCTGCGATTGTATGTTTCTGTGAAATTTGGCTTCTTTGAAAGGCCTTCTGACTTTCTGCCATGAAAAATCCTTTCAGTGGCTGGAAATCACTTTCACACATTATGGAAAATTTTTTAATTCAATGAGGTTGAAATAGCCTTTTCCATACTCTCAGATTTCATTCTACAAACTGTGAGTGTGGCTACTCCCAAACCGTATTTAACAGAGCACATACTCATGCCTGAAATCATGTATTTGTCTTTTGTTCTAAGCCTCATAGTCCTCTTTACATTTTTTAGTGGTTATCAGTTACATATTGATATATGTATATAGTATATAACCCCTGACACATCTTTTGTTTTATGAGAAGAAGGCAGCTCATTCTCATCCGAACTCCAGTCTGACCGCTACCAGAGCTGTTAAAATTGTTGTCTGTATATGCTCACTCGTAGCAGTTGCATTATGCTTTTCCAAACCTTCAAAGTCACCTTCCTTCTGTTTTTTTTTTTTTAAAGATATGCAAAACATACTTATTGACATCAGGAAAACTACTGATTTACAACAAATTGATTTTAAACAGACATATGTTTGGTATAGTAAGTCAGGGTGCAGCAACTTCAATTCTCCTCCTCCCTAAAAAAAAAGCCCAAACAAAACAAACTGGTAAATTCTGTTTTCATTTCAACCATTTTCCAAGCAAATGTAGGAAACAAAGCCTATCTTTGTAGATTATTTGCCCCTTCTCCTAGCGCAGTACAGAACAATCCAGAAGCCTTCTGGGAAAGACTTTGACACTTTTATTCACATGTTTTTCCTTTTCCCTTTTTCCTTCCCTTCCCTCAGCAATAGGGACACAGGAGTTGCTATGAAATACAGAAATACAACTCTGGTTACTATATCCTTGAAAAGAAAGGGAAAGAGATGAAAAATATATTCCAAGTAGTTTAAAAGCCTAACTTCCTCTGTGTCAAAACTCAAGTAATTTTTCACTTCACTTCAGTATTTTTTTCTATATGACACTATACATGCTGATGATTTTCACATTTGATGTCAGAGAGTATTGTATGTTTGAGAGATTATAGCCAGCTCATTCTGCCTGGCCCTCTGCTGCTTAACTCTTGAGCTATATATCAGCTTTGAGGTGTCAGCTATCACAAATCAAGTGTCAAAAGTGTACATTTGGGAATAAAAATGAAGACAGAAAAGCAACTTTTCAGGCCAATCATATTGATGGCAAAAGCTATGTCATTCCCAGAGATCCACGAGGTGGGCTTGAAATATGTTATTGAATCTATGTGCTACTATAATATATGAATACGGCTGCTACAAACACACCTACATTTCAGACAGCCATTTCTGAATTCCCTGCTGCACTTCCACATTAGCTTCAGTTATTCTCTAGGAAATTTTAAAATCCTGGGGCACAGGTACGTTCACAAAATCATATCAGCACCACTTGCAAATGTACTAAAAAGCAACACTATAAATTACTGACATTCAGACTTCATACAGACAATTGCTTCTTGCAGTTCCCGACACCCAGCTCTTATGCTTGTATACAGACACTGTGTAGATACACTGCAGGCTGAAAGGCAGACATATAGCCATGGTACTGGCTGTTAAGGTAAGAAAAATCTGGTAGGTTGTAAGACCTCAGATCTTTTAACTGGGGCCATTCCCAGGTCCAGCCAGCACTCTGGCTAGGCAGGTAGCTCAGCGATGCATATGCACTCATCTGGTAGCACAGAGCAATCCAGGGAGAGGGCCTTCAGCAGGATCTGCACACCCACAAGTTTACACCAGAAGTATTCACATAACACAAACAATCCTGATGGCCTGGTTCTGTTTGTTCTTACTGGCTAATCAGGCTCAAAGCTTGCTTGCATGCATATGGCAACTGGTCCAGGTCTATGCTCCTCCAGTATCTGACTATCAGACTCCATCCCTCCACTATCAGGCTCACAGTCTGCTTGTCCAACTCACCAGCTACATCAGCTGAGCTGCAGTCACACACATACACAAATGGGCCCCTCTGGCAGCTGACCCATCTCTCCAATCACTGTCCCCTAAACCTATGGCTCTTTTGACCCATGGCCTCTGCATACAGGTGCTGGCACCCTGGCCTCTCTTCCCAGCCACCAGCTAGTCTGTCATGAAGCAAACTGTTGGTCAGGCAAATCCACATGGGAAAATAGTTGGGAAGAATAGAGCTTAATAGCTGGTTTGGCTGCAGTGAGGCAATCAAGTCTAAGCCTTAGCCAGAGAAGCATACTGGTCAGCAGCTTGCTTTAGACATGAACAACCTCTCTTCTCTCCTCTCTATGTTTCCACTTATTCCTCTCTGATCCATCTCTTCCTTCTCCCTGCATTTGGACCCTTTCCTAAATAAGCCATAATAAATTTTGTTCATTCCCACAAAC